>CABEEJ010002205.1:0-35536 GCA_901482245.1 Timema douglasi
CTTTCAGTCTTGGCAGCAGATATACCTTTTTTAATTAAACTTAATAAGTGTTACTGGACACCTCTCAATGAGGCGATCAGTACACTATTTATCTATAATTTTGCGCACAAGAACAAGACAGACGGCGCGGCAACAGCGGAATAGAAAGAGACAGCGCGATATCTCTCTGCCTACGCTTATGCATGTGTGGTTAGGGATGTAACATCGTTCTTAAAAAAATCGATGTTAAGAAACATCGGCCATAAGAACGATACATCTATGTTTTTCTGATGCTTTGAAATATTATAGACTGGTTTATTGAAAGGGAGGGAAAAAAATCTATTTTATCCAAATTCGCTCTTATGATTTTGATTAAATTTGATAAATAAACACAGTGTATCATTATAAACAAGATGGACATTTTCATTTTCTCATGAACATGACTTTGAGGATACTTTAAATAGGGGAGATTTTCAAATTTTTTTCATTTCTCTGTAACTATTTGAGACTCGTAAAATATTATTTTTAGTAAAGTTTTATACTTTGCAATTCCAAGTTAACTAATTTATTTTATATCAATATTATGTTAAAACTTTTTTTAATCAATAAATTCTGATGAAATTTAGTGCTCTATGCGAATTCCTTGAATTTTAGGGGAAGTGCGTCAAGTAAGTTTCTGCAATAGTTATCATTAAAAGATACTCCAAATAGTTTCTTGAGGCAGTTATGTTTGTGGAAGCCTTTTGCCTACGGCAGTTGGGGCCCCGAAACCCCACTTCAACTTTGGGATTGCTACAACCTTGCGTTCTGGCACTGCTAAATTTACAACTACACCACTGTTTTTAATACAGGTTTTTGAAAATGAATTTGATTCTTATGCTTTTTGGTTGACAAAGATGTTTCACTTTTCTCAATTTTTCTGTAAGTGTGTTCCTAGTTCCATAGTTAGGGGCGGCTTGAGGTAAATTTCGCGCCTGGGCGGTATTGGTTTTTGGCACCTCTCTATGTAACCGGTGGATAATAGTGTCCATTCACCAGAGGAGTGTAGGTAACTAACAGCTAGCAAAATTAGCAGATCAAATCTCATGTATCCATTTGCCAAACCATATTATCGGCAATGACCATAATATGTTGATTTATTGTCAATTTTGGCAATCAAAACTTTCACAAAAAAAAAAAAGTTTTTCTTTTGGCAGTTCTTAAATATTCTGCTAGCTGCCAGCTATCACATTTCTCATGGTGATTATACTCTCAGAAAATATGAAAATAATCCCCAAACCTAACATAGCCTGGGCGTGATAGGAAAATAATTGAAGGGCGTTAGAGTCTATTAGGCCTAATGGTTCCCATTTACCAAATCAAGCTTGAAATTAGGATTGTTCACACACTTCTTTAATGATTGACCCAGAACTTTTTTTAGTTATATTTTCAAAATAACACTTAATAAGTGAGTCTTTGAATTCCAAAACTAGCCTTATCTCTAAAAGTAAAAAAAATGAGTTTGAGGTGGATTACTGTTAATGTGGCAGCCATGAATCTTTTTCTGGCATTATTTTGCTCAAAAAAAAAATTCTTATCCCAGCAAAAAATAGTGTTGAAAAGTGACTGTTCCAAAATGGTTCTTATCTAGTCACATTTGTTCCATTAGAAGACTTATCCATTAGATTTTGTCAAGTTCCAAAATGTGCCTCATCCCATATAATATTGATAGGAGATTAGCAGTATTGGTTCCAGAACCAGCCACATTCCTCTTTTTTTAAAACCTTTACTCATAGAGTTGATGTGCTCTTAATAAAATTAATTATTGTCATGTTACTATAGTGTTCTTATTTTTGAGTGTATTAGTTTAACCAGCCATTGGTCGCATGTCATCTGAGAGATGACTTAGCGACGTAGTTGCCCACCATTTAGGTTGCTAAGAGTGGGGTGCGGTCCATCTCCTAGTATCTTCTTGCCACCCTTCCCTTTGCTGGGCAGTCGAGTCAGAGCCATGATGCAGTGAATACCAAGGTCATAACAGTAGTAATAATCTTTTGGATGACTTGCATCCAATCGTGTGTCTATTGATCATCATCATCTCGTGGATTAGTTGCGCCTACAAGTTCTGAATATACATTCGTTATGTTTTTTTAGTACCTAGGATTTTTTTTATAATTTGTAATATAGCAAGATTTTCTTGAAATAAAAAATTGGTAAAAAAACAAAAGAACAATACTATTTATTCTGTATTTCATGTAGTCATCTTGCAGATGACTTGCACCTCATAGTGTAGGCACATTTTCCTATATAGTTATCTCTCAGATGATCTGCGCCTCATGGCGTTAGTACAATTTTCGGCAATTTACTAAAAACATCTGAAAAATAAATTTAAAATGTTTACAATGGTATTATGCATCAGTTTCATTAACTAAATCTAATTACAATAAATACAAAGAATGTCAAAACTAATAAATTGCATTTTTTTAGTAACATTTTATCTCAGGAAGCAAATATTGCAAGATAATATGTCAGATGACATGCGATCGATGGTGTAAAAATAAGTCGTTTTAGCAGGGGAAAAAACTGCTCTGATCCAATTTGGGTAAACCGTGCTCTATAACTAAATAAAGTGTTTTAATTTTGATGAATAGCACATGTTTGACATTTTCAAAAACCTATTTGTGTGGATGCAACCAAAATTAGGAGGTTTTGTTATTTTATTATCAAGATTATTTCCTGAAGCCAGAAGCAAAGCATGAATTTAAGAGCAGAATGTTCAACAATCTATCAATGTTTAAACCCTTCCTAATACCCCATTCATAGAAGTGAAAGATACTTATTTTGGTGGCAAAATTTCACAAGTATGAATATATTTATTATACCCATAAGTAAACATGAAGAAAAGGGCAGTCTTGAAATTTACACGATCCCTCTTATTAAACACCTGAAAAATAATGTAATCAAAAAACGAACAAGCAATTTTAATATATATATATATACATATAGTTTTTATCAGATAATTTTAAAGTGTAAAGACTACAAAATTATGGTTATTTGGTTCACAACTAGCCATGTAAAAAATGTATTATTCACACGACATATTAATTCATTTGCAAGCATGTACAATGTACATAGATAATAATATAAACTAGAGGTGTACCGATAGTTACCATAACTTAATTTACTTTTCAATACTACTTATGCCACCACTTGATTACATATTTTTTTAATCGATATATTAATTGTAATACTATTTTATTTTACAAAATAACTTGAAATTAATAAAATTTACCTAGTTTGATTTACTTAGACATATTATGGTAAACTGTGTCAGTCACACTCTCAAACACTCAATTCTTTTTGTGTTTTAATTAAATTTAAAACTTAATTTATATTAAATTCTATACATGTCATCTATCTACAAGTTTTTTAAATTTTAATGAAACTTTAATTATATACATACCAAACACCACGTTTTGGTATTTATATCGATACACCACTAATTAAAAACATACATTTAACATAATAAAAAAATGGCACAGTCATACATATGAAAGGTACAGGGAAAAAAAAAAGGAAAAGTACAATTTTTACTTAAATATAGTTAGTGCTGCCAACTGTTAAGTAAAGATGCTTTTCTAAAGCTGTCTCTCCACTGGAGCAACTTGTTGCAAGTTATTACAACAATAAAACAACAACATGGTTGCAAATGAAAAATTGGTGTTTGATGGTGTGTGTTGTATCATGTTGATGTCACATGTAACAAACGTTGGTGTGTGTTGCAAGTATCCGTTCGAAGCAGTAGAGACCAAAAGAAAATATGAATCACAACCAACATTGAGTCGCATTAAAAGAATGTTTCTTCTAGTTGGATGATCTGTTTCAGTTGAGACTGGACGTGGAGTGTTGTAGTTAAAAAGGTTGCACTATAGGGATGAACATTGGATAAAAAAACATTTTATTATAAACTTTCTATTATAAAACAGTGATGTTTTTTTATGTTCTTTTTAAAATAATATATTATATACATATTTATAAAACATCTGTGGTCCCCCCCCCATAAATCAATTATATATTTAACTGGTACTATTAGAAATGGTTTGTTTTGAAATCTTGAATTAAATACATCAAACTATGGTATGAATCGCCAGTCGCTTAAAATCATAGTGTTAAGTTGTTCTTGGGGTGATATAGCCTCCCTAAAATTCGTGTCTGCTTTTTCTATCATCAGTTCAGTCTTTCCAAGTAATAACTCCATGTCAGCGTTAGACATATGCACGAAGTTTTTGAAGCTTACATCTGTATAAAATTCTCCCGATAGGTCATCTTTCTTCAAATCTTTTAGCAATTAATTTCCACCATAAGCATTTCTCTATTGTCTACTTGGGCGAACCCAACATTTATACTTTCGTTATTGTTGTGATCTTGCAAACATTAGGTACTACACAAGTAGCGGCCGCCACTAAAACAGCTTCTTCGTTCCAAATGTTGGTAAAAACTATCAACTGTTTTTCCAGTGGAGAGACAGTGTTGCATCTAGTTGTAATTAACAGCAACATGATCCAACAATGTTGCTCCAGTGTGGACAGTTTGTTGCATAAGTAATTTTCGAAAATGCAACATCCTACAACATAGTGCAACACAGCATAAAAGTTGCTCTATGTTGTTCCAGTGGAAAAACGTCTTAATGCACTTTAGATTATGCTTGAGAAAGGCCTTTTCTCTTAAAAAAATATGTTTTAAAATAAGTATTCTCGGAGGTCCTTGTGGGGTTTGAGATATAAAAGTTTCTCTCCTGGAAAATGATTGTTATGTGACTTTCTCCCTTGTACCCTTTTTATGTAAAATATAAATACTTTTTTTTTAATAAATAATACATTTCAGAGATAGCCGATAGGTCTATTTGGAACAACATTTCTTTCATAAATTATAATTGTATTCATTTTTATAATCAACTCATTTTAAACATTCTGAAAATAAAATAATATGACTAGGCTGTAACTTTCAACTCGTCTCACAAAAAAGTCATGAGAAAAAATTAAAAACAAAATGCCAGTCAGCTAAAGGTTATACCTTTATTTTGTGTAAATAATACCCGACAAATAAACAAATATTTAATAATCAGGAAATGTAGTATTCCAACAGTTGTCCTTCCAATAAATAGGATACTTTTAATGAAGCTTATGTTATACAAAACTTTAAACAAAGGGCTTTGGTCAGATAAATTATATAAAAGTACTGGTAGACAAAATGTGTACCTAGTACCAGTATTGAATATTTAAAAAAAATTAATACTGAAAAAAATAACAGTATATTCAGTTCACAAATAAACTTTGTAAAAACAAAAAATACAAAATAATAATAATGTAAAACACCTACCGATAGACCCAAGTTACAATGCCAGTGTTTATTCTTTAAACTATCAGAAAGTTTGCAACACCTTGCAAATTTCAAATTTAAAAATGTTTATTGTGTTAATACACATTTCATAAAGTTTTCAATAACTTTTAGTAAATAAGCTGGACCTTTCAAATAACAAAATACTAAAATATTTACAAAACACACTTACTCTTGGAAAGTTTAGTATGAATGACAAAAGGATACTGTTCCAAGGAAAGATAAACCATGAAGATAGTGATTAATTAGTAAGTAACAGGCCAAACTTGTGTAAAGATTATTTCTCCCCAAAGGCGCAACTACAATCAAGCCCACTTTTAACAAACAACATTTCAATCAATTTGAAAATTCCATGTTCTCCAGGTTTAAAATACATCTTTTATTTGTGGACCTCTTGTCTTGAAGCAACATACATTCATAGTACAATTTTCAGAGGAGAATATAAACATTTTTTTGCACCCAAAATTGATAACATTTTACTATATTCATAGTGTTTTTCTAAAGCAGGTGTCTCCAAATTACACCCTGCAAGCCAGATCTGGCTCACAGAATGGGTTTCTCCAGCTCACGGACACTTTGACAAAGATATAATAAAAAATACCGAAGAAAATAATTTCAATAATGAATACCGAAATGATGGTTCTTCTGTATAAAGTAGACAAAATACCTACATACATTACATCACATGAAGCAGTATTGGAAACACATAATAACAACAGCCAAACTGTGTTGTGGTCCTCAGCACTCACTAGTCTCTTTTTCGATCCAGCCCACCTAACACTTTTACTATCTTAATGTGGTCGTCCACTCTATCGGGGACCACTGTTATAAGGGTACCAGTGTCCATTGGTGGCCTTGGTAGCTGGGCAAGTAGCTTCGAATGTGGTGTAGCAGGTGAAAATTTTCCAAGACTTGTTTTTAACTATGGGCTTTAAATTCTGTATTTAAATAATTTCAGAGATAAAATGTATTTAATTATCATGTTATATACATAAAATTATACTTAATTAAAATAAATAAGACACAGAGAATAAAAGAGTAAAACAATAATAATGTGAATTAGAGAGTACACGACTGACATAAAACTGACGTTGCACATGCACAAACAATGATCAAGAGCACTGAGTAGATCTTTTACTATTATACTCTTTCATCAGCTAAAATACTTTGTGGCAGCGAAATGCAGTTCAAATTTTGCTTATTTTTCTTCTAAGGACACATGTGTCTTACCCTTTTTCCCTCCCTTTAATCTCTCATGCCATTTGACTGCTTTGGAAGCAAGATTGAGTTGGTTTCTATTAGGTTTTCGTGGCGGGGAAAGACCCACAGTTATTCTTGACAAATGCAAAGATACTGCCAAAATTATAAAATATATTGGGTTTGGGATTTAAAAGATATTTGTAAAGATTAAGCAATATAGCAACTAAGCAATTAAGAATAAGCAATAATTCATTTTTTAAACATAAAAAAGGTTGTATTTCTCTTAAAGTATGCAAGCGCAACAGACAAAAATGACGCACCAGTCCATCATTTAGAGTATTTTACTATAAGAATGTCAGAAAGTCCCCACCTTTTCTCTCTTGTGAAGCTTAGGTGAAATTAAATATGGTACTTCCAGGTCATAACACACCCCCCTAGCGAGCCATCAGCAAGGGGGGGGGGGGGGNGGGGGGGGGGGGGGGGTTTCTAGCAGTTGGGTGTGCTCTTACATACACACAGTAAAGAAGGGCTACTATTCAAATTAATTTAATTTGTGTCTTTTTCTGTGTATTATGAAAATTATACATTAAACCATGTACAATATTTAATTATTAGTCATAATTACCCTGCAAAATGCGTGGATGGGGAAGAAGTTTCGAGAGATCGACAGGAATGAAAGAGGATGTGCCAGACGACCCACAAAGGTGGAAACGTCGAATGATAATGATGATGATGATGACAATATTCCTGCAGTTAATAGCCACTGTTTGGAGGTTCATATAAATCAAATTGTGTTGTAGAAGTATGAGTGAGTTAAAAAAATATAGTTTTTCAAACAACATACTTTTTTTTATCCTGGAAGAGATCAAGAGATTTCACTGTATATCCAGAGTCCTTACACATATAAATGTGTGAGTACTAAAAAATTTGAGTTCAGTAGATATTTAGTAGTTGTTAGAGCTTGACTCGAAGATTTTCACAAAACTAGAAAAATTTGAGTATTTGGAATCATCGACTATATCGCAAAAATTCAAAAGTTTAATAATTTTATTTAATTCTAAGATGTTGTTATATCGTAAATAGAATCACACAACATTTCCCTTTGTCTGATTTAAGGACATCTAACTAACTTCTACAGCAATATTTTTCAAGAAAACATACTGCTCTATAAGGCTGTGCAAAGTCCAAATTTTCAATTTGAAGCAAACTCAAATCAAATATATGAAATATTTTCAAAGCAGAATTGAAGTTTGAATATTTTTTGTTAGCTGTTTTATTATTTATATCTAACTCTATGTACTAAAATTACTTGAAATGGTTTTATTTCACATTTGTTTGTAATATTTCATTTTATTCTGATAAATAAAGTTACTATCACAACTTACAATTCAATTAATTTAGATTTTTCTATAAGAAAATTAATTTGTAATGAATATAACAGCTCAGAATGGCCATAATTGGCCATAATTGACCATAAATTGAATATTTTAGCTCTCAATATTTTTCAGAGTTAAGTTTAAGCTGACAATTGCTTCGAAGCTCCACACACCTATACTGAGTGCTTTATATTACTAAAACTCGAACTGATAAATGCCTACTCACACAAAACTACTTACTTACAAGTGTTAAGTTAAGTTACACAAAATATCAGACTGAAGTTATAACACTGTGAAACTAGATGCTCTTATACTATTAAAAATGTTTGGTGAAACTTAGAGATGTAAAGTGGAGGGAGGCCATGGGAATGAAGTTTGTGAGGAGCATGTTAGCTGTCACGAGGAGAAACAAGATTAGGAATGAAGTTAACAGGGAAAGAGTGGGGGTACACAGGGAGTATATGAGATAGTAAAGGAAGCAAGACTTAGATAGTATGACCATTTAACGAGGATGGAAAAAAAAGAGTATGACAAAGAAAATGATGGAAATCAAGTATGTAGGATGATGATGAGTTAAATGTTAGGTATTTGTAATTATGTGCAATATATTAAGCCTGAATAGAAGGAAAAAAACCTTGTTTGGCAAACATATTTAACAATCAAAATATATGTTAAAAGTGAGCTTGACAGTTTCGACCAATCATTTACTTTGAACAATTTTTTACATGCCTCTTGATGAAAGATCTCCTTGAAGTCTCATATAAGATACCTGCAAATAAATATACATTTACTGGTAATTTTATAGAGTTTTTTCCTTCAAAACCAACAAACACCATTATGATTTTGTGCTGTATGGATATTTGAATATTAAAGTATCAAACATATTTTTCTAGATAGTTTGATATAGGGGTTAGTTAGAGCACCTGGCTACCAATCTTAGGGTCTTGGATTCGATTCCTGGCTGGTATCAAAGAAAATGATGGAAATCAAGTATGTAGGATGATGATGAGTTAAATGTTAGGTATTTGTAATTATGTGCAATATATTAAGCCTGAATAGAAGGAAAAAAACCTTGTTTGGCAAACATATTTAACAATCAAAATATATGTTAAAAGTGAGCTTGACAGTTTCGACCAATCATTTACTTTGAACAATTTTTTACATGCCTCTTGATGAAAGATCTCCTTGAAGTCTCATATAAGATACCTGCAAATAAATATACATTTACTGGTAATTTTATAGAGTTTTTTCCTTCAAAACCAACAAACACCATTATGATTTTGTGCTGTATGGATATTTGAATATTAAAGTATCAAACATATTTTTCTAGATAGTTTGATATAGGGGTTAGTTAGAGCACCTGGCTACCAATCTTAGGGTCTTGGATTCGATTCCTGGCTGGTATCGTGGGTATTTTTTCCGAAAGGGGAACTATCCCTAGGGTCTGGTTCACTAGGCCCTAGTCAGGTTAAGAGTTTATACTGGTTCCACACCCTCATATTCACTATCACCATCACCATCACCTCATCTCACCAGGACATATATACCAGCTAATCTTTACACCAACTGGCCGGCCTACGAGGGATTGAGCCCAGGCAAACATAACTAAATAAAGATAGTTTCAATTATAAGTAGCTTTGGAAAGAATAAAATCTGTTCTGAACTTAAGAGCATGCATTGTACTGACTTTTGTTGTCCTAAAAGACAATGATATTCCCTAGAAATGGTAATTTAAGTGTCCAGTTCATCAAATTAAAATTCACAAAGAGTGTACCTGCCGGTTGTCAAGTGCCAGCCAATTAGATGCAGTGCTGTGTCACGTACTGTCATGAGCTACTTCATGGATGGATGCACGACACATAGGACACTCGGCTAACTGGTCTGCACAAACAGGGCAGAACCCTTCATGACCGCAGGGCACCAATCTCACAGAAGCTCGTTTATCAAAGCAAAGCGTGCAGGAATCTTCTCGGACACTCAGCTTTCTCAAATATTCAAGACGTATGTGCCTATGAGCAACATACATTAGAAACATCTTATTTAGTTTAGGACGTACTATGTAGCAATATTGACATATGCAGAGGAAACATGGGTATTGAAGGAGCAGGATGAAAGCAAAATTCAAGCCTGTGAAATGAAATTTATGAAAGGTACTATAGGAGTGACAAGAATGGATAGGATGAGAAATGGAAGAATTAGAGGAATAGTTAAGGAAGAGCCAGTACAGGACAAGATAGAGAAGAAATGACTAAGGTAAACAGTCATATGAGGAAAATAAAGGAGAATTAAGTGGGGAGCAAGATTCCAAAAGGAAGACCAAGGGGCAGGTGTTTGAAGGGAGTACATAGAAGTGTGGAGGAGAAGAGTGGGTCATTGTGTAAGAGGAAAGGTGCTTGGGAGAAAGGATACACTGAAGAGGTATATGTTCCAAATAGACCCGGCCATTGGCTGGAAGCTGTTTATAATTATTGTGATGATTATTTAGATTAGTTTTTATGTTTCAAAATATTGTTAATTTACAAATTATACCACTTTATTTCTAACAGAATAACCAGAAATTAGTGCTTGTTATAGGAAATAAGATGAAAACCAAAGCTATTTTCTTTAAGAGGCAATAATCACCCTGCTGTCTAATTCCAGCAATGTAAAGTGTGAACAAAGGTTGTAACTTTCTTTTTTAGCACCATGTCTTACCACCATTTAAGGTTATATGCTTATGCATTAATTACGATAATGGTTTTAGGGATTTAAAAGGTTATAGTTAGAGAAAGTGTACCCGAATTTTCATGAGGTATTGAAAACTATTTTGGAAGAAAATTGCCCTCAGTACAACCGATTGAGATTCAAACCTTAATCTTTCCGTCATCAGTAGTCTAGTCTACTGCAGGAGTTGTGTCTTAGACCATGCAGCCACTGAAGCGGGTGTATTTGTCTTTTTATTGTGTACTTATCCTGCGATTTGTATTCATATAAATCTTTGCTGTTCCTTCTTCTGTGCATCAAACAAAATAATTTTAAATAAATTCCAATCTTTCAAAACATAATAACACCTTTACTCACCTTGGCAATATGACCTTCTCTTCTGGAGACAAAGTTGCATGGTCATTGAAACTCTGAAATTCTCGATCAGATGGAGGGTAAAGAAATGGTTTGTTTCCAAAGTTAAACCTGCACTGTTGGAAAGACATGAAGCTTGCAGCCGCGAAAAACCCTGATCTGAAATTAATTTATGTCACAATAATGCTATAAGTCTCTTAATAGCGGACAACTTCCAGGGGATCTTTAATCTATATGAAATGTTAAACTATATATTTTGAATATTAACTACAACAATCTAATTACTGCACTATACAGTATTATGCAAGATAATTATTACTAATGAATAAATTTTATATGTAGCTCAGTGTATGGATAAATAGTATACAGAACAATACAAAAAGAAATTAAATGTGAACAATAGACTTTGTGTACTGTATATGTGCCCATGAGCACCAACAACTGCTGAAACATCCCCCGCTGATGGCTCTGAAGGGGTGGTAGGTATGACCTAGAAGTACTTAAGTTAATTCTAAAGCGGGTTACACACAGGCCGATCCAATCAGCCAACCGTGCAGAGGGGAGGGGGAGGGCTCTATAACGACTCAATCCAGCTGCCCGAGTTTTCGATACAACCACAACTGTCATGGTTCCTACATTGTCCAAAATGCAGAAGGCTGCCCTAGATTTAACCACAATTGCTTTTAGCTGTGGTTTAAAACATAAGAGACGTCCCAAAGACACCTGTAGCTCTTCCAACATTCCATAACTAGAACCATAACCTCGTTCCCCTCCTATTCACATTGAGAATTCATCCGAAATAATCTATAAGTAAAATAAATAAATTAACAATCAATAAAACAAAATTATTTACAATAGGTAACATTCGATAAAACAGCACAATAAACAAAGATAACCTGACCTAAGACTCTCAAAACAAAAATTAGGAAGAAGGTTGCATGCAGGCGCGGTCGGTAGAAGAGCGTTTTTAAATTCTCATTCATCTTCTTTGTTGTTTTTGTATTATCTTTAGAGTTGGGTCAAATCCACTACTATACAAATCCAAACCATATTAATGCCAAATATGGAATCTGGATCTTGGAAAAGATTATGAACCTCAAAGGAAATATAACAGAAAATACATTAAGTAACATTCATTATAATATTCATTAACTCAGTTAAGTGTTAAAATACTGGTCTTGGGCCTGGTTGTTAAGTTCATCCTATAATTATAATTGGTTTTGAACCACCAATAAGTAGTGTTGGAGTCCTCAAACAAGTTTCACTTGAAAAATTGATTATTTTTTTTAAGGTTTTGAGTCTCAAATCTGAAGTTTTCTCAAATCCTCGAATCTCAAATATCCGTAAGGATTCGAGTGATTCAAAGGTTCCATACCTAATTGTTTTACATTTTTGAACATTCTAATATAAAATCTGGATATATCTAATCTAATATCAATAGTTTAAGAGAGGATTGTGCTTATATCTAAATATGAGCCATTATTATTACTCTAGTATAAATTGTGAATGAAATAAAGTGCATTAAAATAAAACTCTATGGTGTCAGCCTGCAATCAAGCTATACCAACCGAGTAGCTGCTCTTTGTTGGCAAAGATAGTACCAACATCATAAAATGCATTAAAATAAAACTCTATGGTGTCAGCCTGCAATCAAGCTATACCAACAGAGTAACTGCTGTTTGTTGGCAAAGATAGTACCAACATCTGTGGGTAAAGGGTGTGATGTGGTCATCACAAAAACTCTCTGGTCGTTAATGTCAGTTTTCTAAATCACAACTGCTACTTTTCCATTCAAGTGGCTACTCATTTATCCTCATGAGGTTGAGTTAACCTCATTCCAGACCCAATGCTTCACATAAAAATATGGAAGCATTGGGGATCGACCCCAGAACCTCTGTAATTGTAGCAAGAAACTCTGATCAATATACCATAAAGGCGGTCAAAAAGCAGTAGGCAAAATATAATATGTGATAAAATAAACAAAATATGATTATAGAAAAATGTCAAGTGTGTTTGTCCTTTATGGTTATTCCTTCTACATGCTCCTATAATTCTTTACAATTTTCCGTTTTTTTCATTTTGTGTTATTTTGGTTTCCTCTTTTAAGAAGTTGCGTTGCACATTTCACACTCCTCCCTGATGAGTTCCGGTAGAATGAAAGCTAGGTCGGGGGATTGGGCAATAACGATTTATTTTCTTCAAGAGGCAACTATTACCTCTTTGTCCAATGGCAGTAATGTAAAGTGTGAACTGTTTTTTTCTCTTCATTGTAAAAGCCATATGGTATTCATACCTTTTAAGGGTTTCTATCCACCTCTCCTGTACCTTCTTCCAAATATAATACAATTACCTCATAAAGCGAAAAGAGGTTTTTCTTATAGAGATAACAATGAGTATGTAAGTAAGATTAGCTTAGTAAAGTATTGGTTAGTAGGAGAGACTTAGATTTAGTTAATATTTGGAATAACTTTACCAAATCATTCTAGAGAATTTTTTTACATCCTTTACTGTTTCCAGCTTAATATCTGGGTATTTTTTTTTATCCAAGCCATAAAGCTTCCCCTATCAGCTTGCTAGGGCTGTCATAGCTTCATATTACTTATAATCTAACTTAAGACAAAGACAGGAACAGCATCTAGTCCTCGGCCATTAATTCATCACTGAAAGGGTAAACCCATATTTCACCAACAATAAATTGTTCGGCCATGTCGGGAATTAAACCCGGAATCCTTAGATCAGTAGACAAACCAGCTACTAGGGGGCTTAGGTTTAATTCCTGTATCCATGTGTCATTTTTAAAAGTAACAGATTTTTATAAAGGAATAGGGGGAAAGTCACATGATAAAATTTTCCAAGATCACTTTTATATCTCAACCCCGTAAGGACCCCAGCAAATACTTCTCTTTTTAAATTAATTAGAATATTAGATACCTCTCTTAGCCATAATCTAAAGTGTATTAGAAAGGTATTATGATTGTCTAACAGATGGCAGCAGTAACTCAATTTGAGTTAAATTGGACTCTCCCCTATTTCCCCTGTACTCTCCATATATTAAAGTACCTGGCTGTTCTGAAGACATGTGTACAAGGGGCTAAAGGGACACCGTTGATATAAAATACTATTTCTGGTTTGTTGAGGTCAAGAAGCGAACCCAAAACATCTCCGGGATGCCAACATTGCCGGCTTTGTGCCTCGTTATGGGCGTTGTGCCAGATCAGCCGCCGGCAGCCATCATATGCCAAGGAGTACTCATCATCACCAATACCATAGCCATCCTAGAAATAACATACATGGGTTTTATGAATTTGTTCAACTTTGAAAATCAATCGACAGGAAAATGTAAAAATAAAGGTACACTCCATTTACCAATAAAGGTAGGAGTCTTTACTTGATGAATCACACTACAGTCCTATCATATAGCTATGCTATAGTGGAAATGCTACCTTGAAAGACTACAATGCGTTACTTTATTTTTATTCAAAAAAAGATTCTATACAAAAGTGTTCCAGGGCAGTATTCATTTTATCAATGATAAAGACAAATTTAAACATAGTAGAGTCCCAATTGTTCGGCCGTCGATTATCCGACATTCCATTTTATCCAGGGGATATATTACGTGGTATTGGTGGGACCTTGCTGCAAGGAAGAGAAGCAAAGCTGGGAAACATACTTCAATCACAATTTTTTTTACCAGTGATTTTTGCATTTTGCATACAACAGTACAGGGTGGCCCATAGGTAGTAGACCCTACTTTGACGCGCCGTAGCTTCCAGCAGAGTCAGCATGAAAAGAAAACAGATGGCTTATTTTGTAACACAAACACTCTTTAATATTGGTTTTCATAAATTTTATCCCTTAAATACCCACACAGGAAAGTCTGGTGGGGTGAGGTCAGGAGAGCGAGCCGGCCATTCAAATGGTCCGCGACGTTCGATCCAACATCTGGGGAGTGCCTAGTCCAAACAATTTTGTTCTGGCATAATGAGGGGGAGCTCCATCCTGCTGCCATCACAACTGATCAAAGTGGTCTCTCTGTTGGAGTAAAGGGTAAACAGTGTACCTAATGAAATTCAGGTAATTCTCACCATTGACGCCATCCTCAAAGAAGAAAGGGCCAATGACACCTTGGTATGTAACACCTCCCCAGATCATAGCGCCGGGACTTTTATCGTCGTACTCTACCACCACATTTGGATTCGACCCATGCCAGTAAATACAATTATGTCTATTTACACTACCGGAAAGGTGAAATTTGGCTTAATCGGTCCACACAAAACACTATTCCAACTATGGGTCCTCTTACAACTTGGTGAGCCACTCTTCAACAAACTGCAGGCGGCAATCCAGATCATCTTCGTTCAACCTGTTGACGAGTCTTGGACAATATGGTTTCAATTGCAACATCAAAGTATGGTCTACTACTTATGGGCAATCCTGTATATAATAAAAGTTGCATTTCATTGGCTTTCAATTAGTAGTGGACCGATATCTACTTTTCTTGATTCTGATACCTTATTTGATACCATCAATTCATATCCTCGATACTTGATACCTTATTCAATATCATTCAACATGCAATTAAAAAAATCCTCATTTTGTAAGCATAGAAACTAGGTCAAAAGAAAAATATTTAATTTGTTTCCATGTGTCAAAATATTGAAACCAGTCAATTAGGCTATTTAAACAAATTATGACAAGATTCAACCAGACTAAAATAAGTTTTACAATGATTAGTAGGCCTACATGAAGTGAATATTTACTCAACTATTTTAATACAAAACAAGTATTCTCCTTAGGTTCATTTTCAAAATACAGTTCCTTTGATAAATTAAAATCGACCTTGTGTCTTCTGTGACTGTGTTTATAAGCTGAAAAGGAATAGCTTGTTTATATTGAGCTTAGAGCTGAATGAACAGAATAATAGGACAAAGCAAAACTACTAGTAACTAATGCCTAGCCCCTGATGTTCAATATCAACTGTTTGAGGAGTGAACCGTGTTGAATACTGAAGAGGAGTATCGCGATTTTTAGTGTATAGTATTGATTATTGCGATACTAGTCGATACCATGGGTAATTTATTGCATAATTTATACTTTGGAGTAATTAATAATCCTTATTTTATATTTATTCTATACTTCCATTTAATTTTGATTTGTTTTGTTACAACCTCTCCCCTTGTTTCTGTACTATAACAACATTTCAGTTATCCGATCACCTGATGGTCCCATTTATGTTGGATGGTCGAGACTCTACTGTACATAGTTAAATTCATGTCAGAATAAGTGAACCCCAACAAGTTCTGACCTTATCATAAATCTGCAGAATCAACAAAAAAATTGTTTTAGCGACTGGACTAAACTAGTGAGAAAATATGTTTTGGTGGCATAGTGTTTTAAATCACATTTATGATTAGTGTTCACCATAATGTCGGCACATTTTGTAATCTTTCAAGAGGAAAGATAAAATAATGCTTCCCATCAACTGGTCAATTTTGCGGCATATTTCAGTCAATTGTATAAGTAAACTTCACAATCATTAAGAGTCCATCTTTGAATCATTGAAACACACAAATATATCAAGTACTTTAGAATAATACTTAAGTGTAACCAAAATAACCTTGATCAATCATAATCGGGAATGTAATAAGAAAATTAAATATGTTAAAATGTAAACTTAAATGTGTTTTTTTCTAGAAGGGTGCATAGATCAGTATTTGAGGAAGATTGGGCTTAAAGAATAAACATAAAAATGTATATACAAAAAACAAAACAAAAAGAAGCAATAATAGAATGGAGAAATGATTTATGATTGCAGGACCTTTGATAAGTTTATGAGTTGATCGGGAGGGAAGAAGGAGGAGGGGCAAAATTTGCCAACCCCGGCTTTAATTCACATCATCATCATCATCATCATCATCAACAACTGTTTTCAGGCTGTGGCTGGGTTAGTTTAAAGTAAAATGACTACTTATTCTATATTTCCAACATTCTTTACACTTTACATACTTCATCTACAGTCTGATTTTGGTAGGAAGAACAGTAGAAAATTTCTGGAAAAGTTGCTATATTTCAAAATGTACTCCTACGCCAAAACATATGATTTGAAAGATTATATGTTTAACAGCTGTCACTTTTGACAAGCAAAGTTTTGAAAACAAAAAAAGTTATAATAATAAAAAAATAATGACAAGTTTAATTTTTTTAACCAATAATAAAATATTTAAAAAGAATGCATTTTTTTAACACTTTTTTCATGTGTGTATTGAATTAAACATTGAAAGGAGGATAGAAGGGCAAGGCCTACATACCAGGAAACTGTGGGCCTCAAAGTTCACAATATAACACATACTACAACATATAATTATGTAATTTTTGAGGTACATCGGTTCCCTTATTCAGCAGAAAGAGTAAAACACAGATTGGACTATTCACTATGTCATATGTGTATTATTAATGGTTAGACAGTATAATATGTTGGATGTGTAAGAGCTTAACTTGACTTAATGTTGTGATAAGGGAATGATTTTTAGAATAATTTAATGTCCGTAAAAACATGTTAGCAAATTTAGGAGTTAGTTACTACCACCCCTGAACTTGTCTAGAGGTGTAGCAATAACTTCTTCCGCATCACCACCAGAGTTGAACTCATCTTCGACATAATCGTTGCCTAAATTGATTATTAAAGATGGGTGTCTGTCATTAACATCCATCTTCATCTCTCTGTCCCAATTTTCTTTAGTGAGTTTCTCGCAGTGGTCCACATGTTTACTCCAGCTAAAACATTTATGTGTAATCACACATACTGGCCTCATTTATAACATAAAATCAAACAGTTAATAAGGGAGTAGCTGTGAGTGATTTCAAATTAGTATCTGTGCAAGGATCCTGTGACTTATCAAGGTTACCCACTAGCATGTCACCTTCTTAGAGCAGCGTTTCCCAAAAGGTATTCCGCGGAACCCCGGCTTTCTGTGGAAGGGTCAAAGGGGTTCCGAGTTCTGTCCGAGAATTAACTAAAACGTTCGTATAAAACATTCATAACATAACTGCGCCGTGCCACTGTAGGTATATATAGTATCAAACTGTGCGTGCGGAGCGGGGTGGTGGGGGCGCTGCGCCTGTTGAGACAGTGTGTGCGCGGACGTTGCGACCCCGCACCAGTCAAGTCAGTTACCGCGGCAAGCCTGCAAGTGTTTACGATGTAAACTTTACTTACGTATTTGGTGTAAAGAGAAGAGATTGCAGTGATAGTTATTCTAGAATTTTCAATGTCCGCAGGTAGGTTTTTGATTATTCGTAAGAGATCTGTAACGAACCAACCTCTTTACTTCTGTGAAATGAATAGTAGGTTTTAAAAATTATAGGCTGCTACAATAATGTTCCTTTTATAGAGTTTTATTTTTTGTTCTAACTAATTATTAATTTAATCAAAGCTATTCTTATTTCTACCTAAATATGTAAAATGCAATTATACTAAAATTTTGACCCACTTGTGAGTATCTTTTCTATTTGTTATTTCAGTTTATGATAATGAATAATTGAATCAAGACGGGGCCTTGCAAGTGGCAAAAGTGGTGTTTCATTTTCACCAGCAAAGTCTACTGAAAATATTTCAGAAGAAGCTGTTGCTGGTTTTTCTGTAAGAAAGTTATATTTATTATTATCAAAGTCAATTTGTTAATACAGTCTGGCCAATAACTGGCTGTCTTACTCACCTTTCACGCATTGATTTCTTAATTTTTGTTCATTAATGTTTATTTAATTAAATGTCTTGGTTGTTTATTATTAATGGTTATTATTGTTGTTGTTGGTTGTCATTAATGTTTGTTAATTTATTCCAGGGTACGGTAAATACGGAAGACTCTTGTCCTGGGCAAGCTCTACAAAGTACACCAACCAACTAAAGGGCTGAACCTCAGGAGAGAACTGCTTCAAAAAAGAGGAAATATGACGAATCCTACTTGTCCTTCAGATTTATTCCTGTATAGGAATTGCTGAAAATCCAGATGGACAATGAATTATTTGCAACAAAATTCTGTTTAATAGCTTTTTGGCACCTGCAAAGCTTAAACGACAACTTGAAACCAACCACCCACAACTGAAGGATAAAAGCTTAAGTTTTTTTGAAAGACACCGATTCTAATAAGATAAACGTGGAAATTTAATACATTTAGTTTTATAACTCTTTGCACCCATTGTAGCTCACGTTGCCACAATGGTGTAAATGAAAATATTAAATTTGTATTACATTATGTCAGCATAATTAATAATACAAAATGAAATTACTAAGTAATCGATACGGAGGTAGTATTAAAAGTGTTATTATAATTTTTTAGAAAAATATATATAATAAATCAATCAAATAAAACATATTTCTATAATGTCAAATGTTAGTAACTTCCAATCAATGTTTGTAAATTCTACTGTTCTTCCTATAAAAATTGGACTATTCATCATTCTCTTTTGTGCTCACGTCTTTTACATCCTCATTACATGACCATACAACCCAGTCTTGCTTTCTTGATTCCTCCATGTACACTCTTTGTACTCCTACTCTTTCCTGGATAGGTTAATTCCTAATCTTATTTCTACTCCTGATAGCTAACATGATACTCACAAACTTTATTCCCATGGCTTTCACTTTCCAAATCTCTTCTTACTTTCTATCAGGCCAAAATAAACTGTAGAAGCTGTAAATGTGTTTAAAACAAACCAGATTGTCAGCAGCAAGACTCACATGGTTAAGAAAGGTGCTGTCTTTGGTGGCCCAACCTATCTGCATGACGCCAGGGGTGATGACTAGAGTCTCGTAGTACCAAACTCCACTGCTCACTTGGAATGTGCAACGAACACTCTCAAATGAATAAGCATCACATCGTGCCTAAGAATTTAATATCAGCCTTTATCAACCACACAAAATAATAGTTACAATATTCAAAATATTTTAGTAAAATATAATATCATGGTGGCTACAAAACTTTTATAATAAAATTCCCTGACTTTTCTGGATTTTCCAGACTTCAGAAAAGCTCTCAAATTAACTTTTTTGGAGTTTTTATTAGTGAATGGCAATTTATTTGTTTATTGATCCCATATATTTGAAAACAATCCTAATGAATAATAGTTATTATAATAAGTTATTTTTCCAGTATTTAATATTTAAGTTTTTTTAGCACCTCATCTTGGTATTTGTTCAGGTTTTACACATATGTGCAAATTACACAAATGAGCTAAGGAGGATGAAGGTTTAAGTTACAGGAAGTGTACCTGCATTTGCATGGAGAGTTGAAAACAAATTAGGAAAAACCACCATCAGTACAATCGACCAGGATTAAAACCTTGATCTCCCTGTAATTGGCAGTTTAGTCTATTGTGAGTGTGACGCCTTAGAGCATGTAGCCACTGAAGCTGCTTTCTAGATATTATTTGTGTCTCCGTGAAAATGTATTAAAATTTAAACCCTGTAAAACTATCTCATATTAAGCCTGCCAAACCTAGGCAATGCATTTTAATAAGGTGGGAGTGTAGGGAACTCGAGTTAAGGTAAGTAATTTTGCAGTTTTTATATCAAAATAAGTTAAATGGTTCTTCAGTATAAACCTAAAAATTGAATATTTTTCACATGGTGATATCAACAATTCTTGAATATCTGTCAAGAGTGTCCAGGATTTTAGCAACAACTTTTTTTTTCATTTAAAAGGTTTCTTATCTAATGCTGCTATGGTCATGACAGATATTCAACAACTGTTGATATCACCACGTGAAGAAAATTAAACTCTTATGGTTTTACTGGAGCAGTATTTTATTTATTTTGGTCAAAAGAAGTTTGACGATAAAAACCGCAAAACCAATTTACCTTTTCTTGAGTTCCTACACTTTCAGCTTAATACCGATATAAAAATCTTAAATCTCTCACTTTTGTTTAAATATCTAGGTTAAGAATGAATCAAGTATTATGATTCCCTGACTTTTTTTTTTATCAAGTTCTCTGACTTCAAAAAATTCCCTCCCATTTCCAGATTTTCCCTGTCTGTAGCCACCATGAAAATGTGTAGAATAATTCTCAATAACTTACCTCTAGGCCATCTGGGGATAGTTTCAAATATTCACTCACATCATTTGAGTTAAGCATTACATTTATTTCAGAAGTGTCCACACACTCGTAGGAAAACTTCCGACCTTCCACTAGGACTGAGAAGACAAGAAAAAGCATTGTTATTAATTAATTAATAATTCACTTGAGAAAAAAAAAATTGAGTCTTAAATTTGAAATTTTCTCAACTCCTTTAATCTCAAATATACTTAAAGATTCAAGGGATTATAAGGCCCATCCCTAGTCTAACTTTTTATATATATATATTTTTAATGATATATGATCCATGAAATATATATATATATATATATCATTAAATAGTCTCAAAAATTAAAAATTTGATTTGGTCTCAGGAATATTTTATACATTTGATCAGTCTTTGCTTTTATTGGAAAAGTGAACTTCGCACAGGCCTATTACTTAAATTTGTTTTATTGTATCTCGACTTATCTAAATGTGTACTTTTGCAGCTAGTTTGGATAACAATCTGAGACAATGTTATTGCGCTAATAATAGTTCAAGACATGCACTCACACAAGTTGTCCAAGCACCACTGAGCGCAAAAGCCCACTTGTCTCTCCACGTAATGTTCAGAGTTTATCCACCTCTCCAGCTCCAGAAGAGGGTTTTTGCTCTCCGTCTTAAGACGCTTCTGGATTGTCACCTTGTTCTCACCTAACATCAAAGGATTCAGAGTAAAAACAAGCCAAGTCATAGTTTTTAAGAAAAATATATGACACTTTAGGGGGAAATGGGGGTAGTATGCTGGCAATCAGTGATTTAACCACATTAAGAGGGCTGCCTAGGTAGCCGAGATATTGCCAATCAAATGTGGCTCTTAGATTAAATTTTGACAAAACATTTGAAATAGTTAAAAGTTGAAATTTTCCACTCTGAAAAGTCCAAAAATTCATATATTTTGGTTAAGATTATTAAGAGCTAAATGCCCTGTAAACGAAAGGTAACTATTATACGAGTGTAGAATTGATCTTTGTAATTCAAATGATGTAATTTAACAGGAGGGATCAACATACAAATTTGTTGTCATTTGTATTTTTCTCCTCACTCGTTCATTCTCCTACTATCAGACAACTTAGTCCAGTAACGTTATAAACGCACTTGGTTTCTGGCATTTTATACATTTTTACTCCATTATTCTAGCGCCATAACAACATTATTGCGAGGAAGATATGTGGAATTTAAGGAAATGCAACAGCATTTGCCCGAAGAAAGTATGGGAAACCGAGTACACTCGGCTATGGATCTGTCATTGGGTCGGCCTGCTGTCATATATTCATAGGAAGGGCCTTTATCTGACTATTAGAAAAGTAACTTTATATCTCCTTTCACATACGTGTGTTAGGCATGGTGTCTACTCAACTTGACCAATGAGATCCCCGACCTTTTCCCTGATTTACCCTGATCATTTCCTAAAATTCCCGATTAAAAAGTATATATTTTTAATGAATAATGATAAGTTTTAAAATTTAAATAACCTGTTTTTTTAAATTTTGTATTAACAATGTTTACTAAGAATTAAAAATATATTGCACAGTTACAAACAAAAAAATGACAGTTTGAATCACATAATTTACTGATTTAATGATTATTGTGTCATATTTTGAGTAAAACAACATTTTCCCGAAATTTTATTGTAATTTACCAAATTCCCGACTTATTCTCGTTTTTTCCCGATCACTTCGAATTCCCGGCTAATTCCCGCTTTCCCTGATTTTCCGGGATGGTAGACACCCTGTTAGGTCATATCATATATTATATAACTTGTCACGTTTAAGATAGGTATGAGGAAAGTAGAATTTAGAGGAAATATACCCATATTTGTGCGAAGAAATAGAACACTATTTGGGAAAAACTATCCTTAGCACACTTGGCCGGGAAGTCATAAATATTTTTGACATTTAAGAACTAAGAGTTAAAATAATCTCCTGAAATATTACGAGGATGTCTTTATCAGGGTTTCATGCAATGCAGTTTTTTTTTTGCAAATTTAGAAATACAAAATTTTGAATTATGACATTTGTAAATTTCACATTAATTAAAAAAAATCTAATAACTGTTTTAAGTACTGCATCTTACTATAGGGTTATGTCCTAATTAGACTAATGTGTTAAGGATTAGGAAGGATGAATTTAGAGGAAGAGTACCCATGTATGTATGGAGAGTGGAAAACCATTTTGGAAAAACCACTCTCAGTAAGCTTACATCCGACCGGTCAGTAGTCTAATCTATTGTGAGCGTGACCCCTTAAACCATGCAACCACCAAAGCAGGTTAAGTGTAGTTGCTGTACCAAATTTATACTCTTTATTCACCAGAGATTGATCCTCAAAAATGGTTAATTATGTGCATCAAGTATGTGCAATGTTTAGCAACACAAGAGTTATTTTCTCTTATTAAAAGGAACAAGCATAGCTTACAGACACAAATTTGTCATTTAATATGCAAGTGTCTCCAAAACATGATTTCAAGCTTAACATAACAGTCACAGCATTGTTGAAAATACAAAATTTTGTATTTCTAGAAAAAAAATAAGAGTATGTTTTAAAATGTTATATATAAATTTTCTTTTTTTAATATAATACAATACTCAAGTTGGACTAATTTCCACTTATATAATTGCACTATTTATATGCGGTCACTTCTAAACAGTTCTGATTTTACCTTTATGACCCTGTGTACACAATCGTGTACATTTATAGGGTTTAATTAAAACCACAAAGATAGCTCAACAAATTTAAATCCAATATTTTGATGAATGAGACCTAACGTGTACTTAATACATCTATTTGACTAGTGCTGCCATCTTTTAGAAGAAATACTAACCATTTTTAAATAACAATAACTCCATGGCGTGAGTCTGCGAATGAGCTATAACTAACAAAGCGGCTGCCATCGGTAGTGATGATAGTGTTAACTTTTGTGGATAGAGGGCGTCATGTGATAAGCACAATGATGAACCCTCTGGTCGATAATTTGTTTTACTGGAACTGGTAATATTTTATTCAAGTGGCTCCTAATTCGTCTTCGCGCTGAGTTTGACCCCATTCCAGACCCAATGCTTCACAGAATGATTCTGGAAGGGCCGGTGATCGAGCCCGGGACATCTGCATCTGTACCCAGAATCTCTGACCACTAGACCACATAGTCAATATATTTTTTATTTTAATTTAAAAATATTTCAGGTCTGAAAGCTTACAAAAAAATATGATGCTAATAATACAAAGTTATAACTATTACTCACTTGTCTGAGCAAACTTCTCCAGGGCAATCAGGGAAAACAAGATGACTGATGGATTAACGTTAACATTCTAGGAACAGAAAAATATAGACAAGCTATTTTAACATGACTATACCATTTATAAAACTGAAGATCAAATTTATTTATTGTCTAACATGATGGGTTTTGGTCTATTATATATAACATTATTTAACTCTTTGGTAGAATTTTATGAAGTATACAAGGCGTTAAAAAAAGGGTTCAGGAATTTAAGATCTAGTAGTACTAATTAAAATGAGTAAAAAAGTGTTAATAAGTCTATATGTACATGCATGCACACACACACACACACACACCCCCACCTGCACACATGCATACACACACACAACATTTGGTCTTTTCGTAATTAAAAATTCAAGGTGAAAAATGAAATGTTAGAAATGGAATTTAGTTTGTTATTAGACTGCTAAATGACATTACAAGCGACAAACTTTGATTTATGCTTAGTAAAGCACATGAATCACAGAGAGCAGCATAGGGTAAAATCAATCAAATCATTGTAAATGAAACAATTTATAGAGGATTTTTGTTTTCGTTTATGTTTGAAAAAATAAAAATCACATTGTAATATGTATTTTAGCATTTTAACAGAAAACCCATGATTTGTGTATTTATAATTACTATGTTTTATATTTATTTACACATTCTATGGAACCTGTAATATTTACATCGGTTTTTAATAAATGTATAAATAATATGCCAAAAGTAAAAACTTAGGGTACTTTTACAATAAAAGATTTAAAAAAAATTGATTTTAGGTCAACCTTTAGCACTAAAATTTGAAAAAATTTGAACAATTTTGGGGAAAATTAACTCATTAAAAAACATTTAAAAAATTTCATATTGAATTTGGGGAGAAGTAAAACTAATATAATGATTTAATTTGTCGGCATTCAATGTAAATTTATATTTTGGTTTTAGATATTTATTGACTGTGCAGAGGTATTCTTAAATTAGGGTGGTTTAATTAATTTTGAACTATTTTTCTCCACGCTTCACCTTAACTATAAGACATTGATGAGTATCTTATATATCTGTCAATTTCCTGAAGTCCCATTTTAAAATGTTACAGCTGTTACAGCTCTGTGCATAACATTATACTCAGATTTTTAAAATCATCCAAAATCAATATTCGAGATAATAAATACGCATACACTACACTAAATACATCAGCTCCAACTTTATATTTAGATTGCTAAAATAGAAGATATTTTGTGTTATTTTGAATTTTATGGTTTTATTACATGGACATATTTAGCCAAATGTAGTAATTCCATGGAACATTAAAAATAACGCTGTGAAACATTATTGGAGGATGCCTAATACGCAGAATTGACAAATAAACTGGGTTTGGAGCTAATTCCTGGAATATTGCTTCTTATACTATGGCATTATCAATGTTAAATTTGAAGATAAATATCATACACTTGTCAAACCCTGAGCAATGTTGGGATGTTTGTTTTGATTTACATAACTTTCTTGGACATAAGTGACTGAAAGCGTTGGCCTGGCAAAGTCTATATTTTGTTGACATCGTGGCTGACACATTATCATCAATTTCGAAGGCAATTTCGCTGCCCGACGCCAGACCATAGCAGACTAGATCTTAGGTCTGTACCTCGGAGTAGACCTTAAACTATTTCACTGATCAGGCAAAAACTTGGTATCTAGGGTTTTCATAGGATTGCCAGTTTACCAAATTAGCGATGAGGTAGTTGAGAGTTCCATGGGTGAGAATGGATATACTACTTGGTCCTGCCAATTTCTCTGCCAAACATCCCAACAACACGCAGATATTCCTCTGGTGGGTTGGGCTTTTCCTCCCCACCAAAGAGCTCTGCGCTGAAAGGTTGAACATCTCCGACAGCTTCAGGACGGATTCCTACAACATACAATGCTGTGAGTAGTCGAGTGACAAAATTATTGTTACCAAAATAATAATTATACAGCACAGGCAAAAATAAAACAATATCAATATCCTCTTCCATTTGATTCTGGGATAAACATAAAAACAAAATTTCAGAGTATTTATCCACATGTTATTAAAAGAAAAAGAAAATCTACTCTAAAGTAATAAATGTCAGCCAGTAATCAAAATCAGAACCCTAATAGTTTCACACAGAGGGGAAAATGAATGTTGGTAAGGATGTGAGTGTGGACATGTTTCAATCCAATTAAAATTAGTTAAAAAAATAACATCTGGCCACAGTAATTGAATCCACAGCCTTTAGCTTAGTGTACCAATGCTCTACCACTGAGTATTCTTGAGATTTGTCCTGAGCTCAGGGTAGTTCTTTGCTCATAGTTTAGTAAATGAGTCTTTGATGGACATGCAGAACCATCGGCCACCTAAACCAGTTTTACTGTGGTTTAACAATAGCTCTAGGAGCTGATGATATCCACACATCCATCACAGACTGATGCCTTAAGCCAGCGATGCGCAATGCTGTGGTCCCGAGTTATCAAGGGGTCACCCAAATTTGTTTAGGTATGACAAAAAGAATAAGTAAAAATCCCTGGCAACTTTGGTATTCCTGTTTAAGCATGTTATGTGCAATAAAATTTACTTTCACTATAGACTTTTAGCAGCCTTAGAAACATTGGATAGGGTGCCAAAAATTCACCGTAAGCAAAGTGTAAGAGGAAAAGGCCCCATGTAAGTAGGAGGAAAAATGTTGTTTTATTTATATTATGGCATGGGGTCTTCTAAATAAAATAAAACTTCAGTGGGGTTGCACCACAAAAAGGTTGCACACCACTACCTTTTAATCCATGAATGAATTTTAATCAAACCTGCACCCTTAGATGAAAAAGGCAGTCTTAACACTGATTAGCCTCCCTAAAAACATGCACATTTGTGGTATTTACTAAAACAAAGGAAATCTGTTGCTAATGTTTTTTTTATCACTGTGTCTTACTAACCATTCGACTCAGGTGTTAATATTATTGATTGACCACTGCACTCAAATTGCTTTAACCAGTTATTCTTGATCCATTATACCCCAAAAACTCACCTTAGTAGGTAAGGGGCAGTCATCCAGGAGCAAAGTAATGACCGCAGGTCCGAGAGGATCATTCATTGGGATGACCTTCACCATGGAACTGACCACTTGGATCCAGCCATCCTCCTTGTCCGCAATAACGTGCAGTTTGAGCATGGCTGGAGGAGGTTCCTGCTCACTATTACAATACACCAATCAGGAGATGTATTATTCTTTCACCGTGTCTTAGTAAACATTTGGGCTTCACGTAAGGGTGGGCAAGTACTTGAAAATTCGAGTTTGAGTCGAGTTTTAGTAGATGCCCAAATGTGACTCAATTTTTACAAACTCAAACAAATAGAAATTAACCTACAGAGAATTTGAGATCTTTTACTCAAAAATTGCTAGTTAGTTTAATTTGATTTTAAGATATAATTTCATAGCAAATAGATTCCCTCAATATTTCCTTTTGTTTAACTAAAAACTAAGAAAAAAATTGCACAAATATATTAAATTTATTTAAAATTTGAATTTGTATGACCTTATACATTTTCACAAAAAGAAATTTAGTTCTAAATAAAATATTTGTAGGCCTACTTATTTGTGGTTTAGGACCTATATTCCATTCACGATAGGTTTTTAGCTGGATGACAGTTTGAAAATCATATGTTTAGGTTTTGGGTTGCCAACACTCGTTAAAGATCACAGTTATGTTATAAATGTAAAGATCTTTAATTATCTGTTATACATTACATTTAAAATAACGTAAAATAAAGTTTTCTCATACTATTTCATTTTTTTTAATAATTTCATTTTATCCAACCCGAAACAATATTTTAAACATAATTAAAAGCACTTATTTTTCGTTTTGAAACGTTACTGATTTTGTGTAATATAGTAAACACATCAATACCTTTTAATACAGGCATCGTATTTACTTGGAAAAGAGAAAATTGTCATTTTTTTTACATACAATAAATGATTTTATTATTATTTTATCGTATTTTGAAATATTTAACCTAATAAAATATTTTCATCTACTGCGTGTCTGCATCATTGTAAAAACTTGTTTACCGTTATGTTCAATCATATGGTTTAGATTCGTCAGTCGCCATTTTGAAGCTATGTTCGTTAGAAGTTTTTGTGAAAATGGTGTTAATATTTTTTTAAGGGGAATAAAACTATAAATAAACTTTGTGTCCGACCTCAAATAAATATATAAATAATATTGGCCTAAATTACTGTGGTTAACTATCACAGTAGTATATTACCAACTGTTTTCATTAGAGTCATCCAAAGTGATAGATGTCAGCTGTTGGTGTAGTGATATATTAGGGATTAGGCCTACTTCTAGTAACATTTCGAGCTGTCATCTAGGTAAACTTAGCTCGTGAATGAATAATATACATGAGTCTGTTATGGATATTCAACTCAAAATACTTATTTTAAGAATAGTGTTCTATACTACTTAAACTCGAAAAGAAACTTGTTCAAGTTTTTTTTTTTTAAGTTTAAGTAGTATATTTACCTATTGATGTTTTCATTTAGACTCAACTCAAAGAGAAAAATGCCTAATCGCATATCCCTAGTTTCACCCACATTAGTTACACCAATGGCTTATTCCATTTGAAACACCTGATTTGAGAATACCACTGTGCCTTTACATATAAAATTTTCTTTAGATGTTTTTCCTCAATTAAAGCTAGAGTTAAAGCTTAAATATGCTTTTTTTTTTATTTTTCTCTTCATAAATGGCTTCATGGAACCAGCTTGAAAAAAAAATGTGTTTCTTGCTAAAAGAACTGCTTTGATATGGGTTGTAATTACGTAAAATCTTCATAGCTTTATCATTTATTACCCATCTTGTTCATTTTAGTGTCAAATTGAGCTTTGGATGACCTTGATTTAGGCTATAATGTTTTGAAAGGTAGTAAAGTCTGTGACTTTATTTCGGGGCTGTGGAGTCGGTACACCAAGTCTTGGACTCAGACTCTTTCAGAAATGGCTAGCCTAAAGTAGATTTATAATAACAAATTTTCTGCAGTAAAATGCTCCAATATACATTACTACGGTACTGGGAAGCAGCTTCTTAACATTGTTAAATTATACATAAATAAATTTGTCAATCCAAATTACAAATATTGGTACTAAATAGTTAAAATATATAAATGCCTACATAAATTTAACTATTTAAGACCAATGTTTGTAATTTGGTCTGACAAATTTATTTATATAGTATATATAGTTATAATATTTTTATTTTTAAGCCAGAGTCAGTAAATTTTTACCAACTCCAATTCCACCCAAAAGAGCTTTCAACTCAGCCCCCACAGCTCAAAGATTCCACAGCCCTGCTTTATTTGTTAGATTTTTTAACACACACATATGTTTATTTGCAACACTTTGTTCTAAAGCATGAGCTGTTATTTTCTGAAAGGGAATTCAAAGGTTTCAAAGTTTGTTATATTTCTTCAGATATTGTTATTATTTACATTATTAAGTTATAAAGTAGGCCTGGGCCTATGTTGATTATATTTCAGCAGATATGCAAGTAGGCTATAATAATAAAGTGTGGCAAGAAATTAACATAGTAATATTGAAGTATTATTGGATCAGAGTCTTGGATATCGCTGGTTTCTCATAGCTTTCGGGGGAAATATGTCACCAATTTTGTCAGTTGTAGGCATACAATAATACTGTAATCCAATGATGGGAGATATTTTTAATGGGAAATTTTTATTAGGGTATAAGCTTACATACTTCAGTTCAAATACAGAAATGCGATATTAATTATGAGTGAGAGTGATAATGTGTAATAATCTGTGAGAAACGAATACTTAATCTGACTCAACAAGATTGTAGTTGTCAATCATAAAGAGCATAATCTATCTAAGGAGGTTTCCATGAGTAGGCCCTACAGTAGTAAAGCAGACAGTGTAGTTATATAGAATTTTTTATGTTTGCGTTTGATGGAATACATGTAACTTAATTCTATAATATCTTAATGATGATAATAAAATAAGCAATTACACAAAGATAATACAATATCTGAATGGTACTTACTTTTCTACTAATGATCCAATAATTCCCAATGTTTCCAAGATAAGTCTGTCCACCGTCGCACAAGCTGGAAACTTATTGCAAAAATTACTTGATGAAGCTGTTGTGGGAGACTCGTACTCAAAAGCAGGTACTTGGGCAGAAATGGATTGCACAGTAGGGGCATTTTGGGACCCAACATTGCTATCTTCATCAGTCTCTGAACTTTGCTCTTTACAAAGGCATGTGCCCATAGTAAAAAAAAACCTCTTCTATTGCTTAGTTCACTATTCTAATTATAAATTAATTTAGCCAATATTTACATGAGATGATAGAGAAAATATCAATATGAGAAAAAGTTAATATGAGCTACTCTTTACTAAGAAAATCAAACAACCATACCATGATACTAATCTAAGTAGAGCCTACCTTTTATCATGGGTGTTACTTATGATCTGATTGCCTATTGGATGATAAATAAACTTTCATGAGAACAAATATTTACAAGCACGACTATGAAATTGTTTTCTAGCGTAAACATTTCACCAGAATTGATACACATTTCCACATAACATAGTAAGCCTAATAAGTAAATATTGCTAGTATAGTATCAATGTTCGGTTGTCACATAATATAATAGCCATATTGGTTAGATATAAATTTCACAAAAACATACAGCTTTTGTTTTACTTTTGTAATCATGACATTAATTTATTAATTATTTAAGATTAAAAAGATATTTTTAATAAGCGATCAAAAATCTATATTTAAATAAACAAATCTTGAGAGAAGTAGACGACAAAACATTCACAATAAACTAATTATTTTATTATGGTCTGAGCTTGACAGCTACCAACTGGTAACTGTGTAATAATCATCTTTTCTCGCTAGTCACTAATTTTAAAATAATATAGATAGAAAATTATATATAGGTTTTAAGTCATGGGCGAACGCTAGAAGAGAAACACATGGGTTCAAATCAATAAAAATGATGTCGTTAAGGAAACGGGAACTCAGTCAATTGATTTTTTTTTTTATTAGAACCGCGTCTTACAATCCATTTGGGATATACGGCTATATACTAATTATAAACACTAATGTGTCAGGGATTGAGAAGGTTGAATTTAGAGGAAGTGTACGCGCATTTGCGTGAAGGGAGAGTGGAAAACAACTTTAAAAAAACCACACTACACCTGGTTTATATTTATAAAACTGATTAGACTTTAAATTCAAATTTTTCAATGTAGAAATATTGTGTCATAATTATTAATTATTTTGAAAAAAAAAAAAGCAGAGTTACTTCAACACTTTCAGGGACTACTCTATTTCCTCAAGCAATCGGTTATGATAGTTTTTATATTTTCACATCACAAAGCAAACGTCTACTTTTTACTTTTACCGATTTAGCGAATTCTGTTATCATAATCAACACATGAGATTTAACCAACCAAAACACACATAATAAACACTCCCTCTTGATGCTAAAACAAAAGTTGTGAAGACAAACACTCCCTTTGTCTGAATGGTTGGAGCAAAAGTTGTGAGTCTCGCCGCGTGCGGTTCTCGCGAAAATATAAAAGTTTTGAACACGTCAAACACTTGGAATTCATCTGCACCACTCACCGCACCACTTCACCTTAATGCAGAACAATTCTATGCCAACAGTGCATTTGATATTTTCTCTTCACATCGCTTCGCGCGAGCTGCTCGCTTTCGTTCGCTCATGAAGGACAGTGCCTTAACTAAAAATGTGGAGTTGTTCATAAATATTAGTAGCCTAGCGCGATATCGCTAGTGTCCTTTTGTTGTAAGCTTCTATTACAATTTATTCGTGAAAGCTCATTTTATGTTCTTGGTGTTTGCTAGCTTGCATTGCCGAGTGACTGTCAATGGAAATTATATGTGAATACTTTCGATCGGTTGAAATTGAAAACACTTCAATTATATAATAACTATTAAGCTACTATTTGTATGGTTTCATTCATATTGCTTCATTAATCTCCTCTGTTTATCCTACTGTAATGTGTTGGATAAAACTCAAATGGAAGCCTTTTAAAGTGATAAGCTCACTTCATTTGGAACTCGACCTTTTTTAAAGCATCCCCCATTGCTTTAAAGTATTTTAATAATCCCAATTACACCAATATAATTTAATTTGTTCAAGGGTTTTTCATTAAACTCATTGTTTAAAAGTTCAAAACAAACCTGTATTGAGAAAATCCCTGACCTTATAAATTTAGCTCTATTGGAACCTATTTCCAAGTTTCTTTTGAACTTTTCATATATATTTTTGATATTTTAATTTCATAGATTAATTATAGAAAGTCTGTTGATGCTAGTTGCCGTTTTTTTCTTATCATGACCATATATAGTTTTGTTTAGTGTCTTAATTATATATTGACAAATGTGGAATAGAGCTCTTAGTTGTCAACAAAGTGCCTTTGTTGTGAATGTCTTCCAATTTTCACTTTACAATGGATGTTGACTCTCCTATTAGTTTGAAACGATCCAGTAGTGCCCCAATGATAAATGAACTAAACACAACTATGACATCAGCGTCCACCACTTCATCCACCAGGTATACCAAACTTAATATGATGCATGCTATAAATTAGCTATAAGTTATTAGGCCTAAATTGCAATTGTTCCACAACAACCAATTTTTATACTATTCATTTCAAGCTTTAAATAATTCTTATATTTGATAAAAGCTTAGGCTTACGGAAGCATAGCCCTACATATAAAGACAAGTAGTTTTGGGCAGAATTTTAGTGTCATGGTCTTATTTCATGCGTTGGGTTATTCAGTTATTCCATATGACTTGCAATGCTGGGAAAATAATATTTTACAACTTTAAATCAGCACAAAGTCATATCAAATGAGCTTGGAAAAATAATTATTTAAGAAATGTTGTTACAGTAAAATTATGTATCAAAACAAAATTTGAAAAAAATAAATGGACAGATAAAGGGTGAATTTTTATAATCTGTGAATCATGTTGCATTGAGAGAGACACATTAATTTTTAATAAAATAATTTTTTCAACTTTGTTCTCTTATATAAGTTAAGACAGAGTTATGGTTAGATAACATAGAAATATTGTTTGAGACTCAATAGTAAATTTACTCAAATTAATCATTTTATTTATTTATTTATTTATTACTCATGTTACATTTAGCATTTGAAAATAAAAAATATAGACCCAGCTAAAATAGAATTTCATCTTTCAATTTGTAAAACACTAAATAAAAGTAAGCATTAATAGAAGTCTTGTTAAAAACAAAAAAGGTTTCCAACTTAAAAGTTTCTTAGGACCACAATTGAATCCATCTTAACTTAATCAGTTCATTTTTGTCATGTTATGGTACCGATATGCAAAAACAAGAACAGGTATTTAATTTTGAATGAAATAAGGAGTAATTTAAACATGTTAATGTGCATATGTGCTGATGACTAGGAGATTGAAATTCATATCCCAGTCAGGTCTATTGAGGGTGGTTTTTCCCTAAATAGTTTCTCGCGGTCCTTCCAATAAAATACAGGCAGACTACCTCTAAAATGCTTCCTCATTCCTGCCTCATTAGAGAAACTACTGTATCTTATGTGTATAACCTAAATAAATAGCCTAATCAAGCAGTAGGTCTAAGATTCATTCATAAATAAATAATAATTACATACATTAAACAAATTTTCTGACTAAATTATAGCCTATCCCATAGGCATCAGTCTAATGAAAATATAAGGAAGAAATCAAACATAAACATTAGTTGGAACTTTCATGGATTTCTTTCACACAAGTCAAAACTCTCTGTTTCTTGGCTAAAAGTATCCATTTTACTACAATAGATTATTCTTTAAAGAAACTTTGTGAACTAAAAAAAAAAGTGTGTCAGTCCACCAATTAAAACCCCTCACTCCAACCCTTAATTTATAAATCCAGGTTGTGCATTACACCACTTTATTTAATGCTGTGGTACAATAAATGATATTGAAAACCAAATCTTATGGTTTTGAATTTGGTCTTTGTCACTTTTTTAAATTGTAATCTAGCACATTACAACTTTTCTTCTCACCCCCCTATTGGTCTACACATTATTTAAAATAAACTTATTAAAAGTGACTTGACAAATGTTTCTTCTTCATGTGTCAACAAGCAGCTTAACCTAATCATCGCAGCAATTTGGTGTAGCTTTATGGAGATTCAATAGCTTTAAATTGGGAGATTAGTGTTCATAAATGATTACCAAAATAACTTAATTTTTACATAGGTCAACTTGGATTTAATTTATAATTCATTTAAAATAAATTATTATTATTTTTAAAAATCAGGTCAACAATTATAATGTGTTTATTGGCGAGGTCTCTGTAATTTTAATATAATTTCTGCTGAGGTTCTGTTCATATACTAGGGTAGTGGTATTCAACCTTTTTTGTTCATGTACTCCTAGATATAATTTCTCTTCAACTTTGTACCCTCAAAACCAGCTTTGGTGTCTGCACAATCTTATCCATCAATCTCGTGATAGACTAGACATCCGATGATGGGTAAAACAGGGTTAGAATCCCAGTAAGATGAACAGAAGGTGGTGTTGCGCTAAATTATTATCTCTCCCCCGCCACATAAATGTGGGTACACTTCCTCCAAATTCAACATTCCTTACACTGGTGCTGACTTCATGGGTCTGGGGGTGATCAACCTCCCCTCCACCCCCCCATCCAACTTTGTCGGCAAGGGGCTGAGCCCCTCCCCCCATATTTTAATGCATCTGAACATAGCAGTACCTAACACACATCAGGCTGTGCTGGACAACCAGACCGCTTGTAAATTAGTTCATCAAACGCAACCTAGTGTGTAGAACATTACTTTTGCCTTATTCTGAAGTCATTTTGATAGGCTTTTGTTGAGTATTTCTTTAATATTGTCTTTGATCATTATTTAAATAGAGAGTATTGAATTTAAATTTCTTTGTTTATTTTAATCTAATATTCTATTCAATAAAACTGTTAAGATACTTTGTGAATAGTATGTTCCATTGTTTCATCCGAGAGGAGAAAATTGTTTTGTATTAGGACACATACCCAAGCACATCCTTGTTGTGTCAAGCTGTTTAGACTAATACATTTTAATTGAAAAAAAA
>CABEEJ010002205.1:42548-57815 GCA_901482245.1 Timema douglasi
ACCCAATCTCAACATTGCCCTTGTACTCTCCTTTGCCACTTGGGTTTGGGAATTTTTCTAATTTCGAAATTCTTAGAGTTAGGAAAAACACTGGTTCACCCCCGTCTTCCTAAATATATTTCGTGCAATACCCCTGCATAGAGAAGACTGTTGTGGACTTCTTCAAAGCATATGTTAGAATCCACAGAGAAATCATAACTATACAAGGTTGGTACTTAATGAGATGATGGTGTCCCTGGGTATAAATTGATAACATATAAGCTAAACTCTGTACATGAAGTGTCCCATGTGAAAGAAAAGACTACCAATTACTTAACATATTATAAATTTTATAATATGTTAAGTAATTGGTAGACTTATTTTCCATATGGGACAGTAAGCTATTATTGTTTATAAATTATCAGTTAAACCTAGATAAATTGCATAAATTGTTGAGACAGATATTTGGGAGTTCACATATTTAAAAGGAATTTTTTTCACATAAATTAAAATGGACTACTATTAGAAAATAAATGATAAAAATAATTTGTAAAACCTTCACACATATGACCATGGAATGACCCAAATATTTTATTAGCTTTGATAATACATGTAAAAAAAGTCAGCTTCGGAAAATGTGATTTATCATTTTAAGATATAAATTTAGTGTGTTAATAACTTCAGATAGATATCTACTAACATATGGCATTCCCGCTGTAGAGTCAATTTCTCCATGAAATCATCACTGTTTTCATCTTGTGGCTGGGTTAGTTTAGTAAAATGCCTCTAGTTTTTTTTTCTCCCTGTTCTTCCACCATTCTACCTCCTTTAATCACTTCAATTCTTCTACTCTCACTTGTACACTTTCTGTCATCTTCTCCTTCTGGATCTCTTTCTTGAAATACACTTTTATTATTACCATTAGAATAATACCATATTTTGATTTTGTTTATTTTCAGAGATTCACCTTCTGCTTTTAATGTCTTCTCAAGTGGACAGCCGAGGACCAGAAGGTTCAGTGCCAGTTTCAGTCCGGGACACAATGCAGGTGTAAGCGCTTTTCAAATCTTTAAATCAGCAAATTCATTTTTGATATTCAAGATTTTGGGATTAAATAATAATTATATCAGATTCAAAAACAAAAGGATTTTTATTTCTTAATGCTCTTAGGATATTTACAAGAGGTTTAATCTGAAAATCAGTCTTCAGTCCATTTGTTTAGCACTCATAATGAACAAAATCAAAATAGAAGGGGAAAAGATCACACCATTATGGGAAAAGCACTTAAGCTTATCATGTTTTCCAAGGGTTGGTTTCATGGTAAAAGATTTGTATTTAAATTGAAGATCCAGTTTAGAGAAAAAATTGGATCTGGCGCAACTCTAGAAAGAGCATACGTCAACCGACCCATCACCTACTTGGGTGTTTAAAACACTTCTAATCCAACAGACAACAGTTTGATTCCATTCTTTTATATGTACTGTGATTAGAGATGGGTTGAATCCACCTTTTTATTTAACCTTGAATACTAATATAAATTTTTCTTACAAATTCTAAATTGGAAATTTAGGAAACACGGTAAGAATAAAGAAATTTACTTTACCACGTTAGTATGAATTTTATTTCTTCAATTCTGATTTTCCCCTCCCAAATTTAAAATCATTTTTAAGAAATAGAAATAGTTACTAAATGAAAGCATTCTTATTATAGTTCATTCATACATTGATTGAAGTGATAACTCATATAGCTCCATACTCCAACTCCATGGTACCAGCCCAGCCCGCAAGCGAGTTATACCAACTGAGCAGCTGTCGCATCTTGGTTAAGATTGTGCCAACATTTGCAGATAAAGGGTGTCATATGGTCAGCACAACGAACCCTACGGCTGTTAGTCTCGGTTTATCTAGACTGAAGCCACTACTTTTTTTAAATTCAAATAGCTTCTCAATTGTTCTCACAACGCTGAGTTGACCTCATTCCAGACCCACTGTTTCACAGAAAAATCTGTAAAATTTAATATTTGAAAGAATTAAACTTTATAATTTTTTTTAAACTTCAGATCTTGAATATTATTAAGTTATTGAATTAATCAGTCCATGTTGGGCGTCGATTAAACGTTAAGCGCCGGTGATGGGTGCAGATTGAAGTGATACCATTTAATTAGCAGATAATTGCCCTGTGATCGAGCATTAATTAAAGTGGTACGGTGTTATTATGCCCCGCGAATGGGCATCAGTTATTGTGTACTGGATTTGTATTGTGAGATAACTAGTATTTATAGCCACGTGATTGAGCACCAATTATTATGATACGGTCTTACAATCTGATATTTTAATTGAATAAATAAGACATTTAATGTTTTATGTAAAATGATGCAATTTTCGTTAAACTACAGATTTTTTTCTGTAACATTTTCTGTGTACTCTATGGATTTCAGTTAGTGGCACTTTGTGTGTTCATACACACAAACAGCTTATATATGACCTATCCCTTGCCCCTTGGACCCCCTTGTCTCCAGTGTCAAAACCAACTAACCGAAAAGGTCCTGGTGACAGGCTTCCTATTGGGTAGAGGGAGCTAGCTTCACTTGCTTTTTTTGGTAAATACTACCGAGTTGATTTTGAAAGAAAAAAAAAAGTTTTAATGGTACAATCCTTTGACATTATTTCTGAAAAGTGCGTGATTCTCCATGGATGAAGTATTGAAAGCATATTTTACATATAATACTTAAAGAAAAATGCACTTCATCCATTACTTTTTTAATATATGAGAGGGGTCCAAATCAGTATCATTACATTATAATTTTAGGATTGGATGATCTGAAAAACCCAACCACAATTGTGATAAGGACTAATAATTGGAGCAATATATGTGTATATTTAAATCTGATCTATCTCTAAAATGGCTCATATTAAAATTAAAAATTATTTCCTTGTTGTATGATAGGTAAGTTTAGTTCTCAAATAAAACAAAATGCAAGTCTAGGTCTAGTGGTCATAGCTCCTGGCTACAGATCCAAAAAGCCTGAATTCGATCCCCGGCCAGGATTTTTCTGTGAAGCAGTGGTTCTGGTAGGGGGATCAAAATCAGCCTCGTGAGGACAATTGAGGAGCTACTTGAATCAATAAGAGGCGGCTTTGATCTAGAAAATTGAGATTCACGATTGATGGGCTCTCTCCAAAAATGTTGGCGCTATCATGGCTAGCGACAGCGGCCGTTTCTTGGTCAGTATAGCTCGCTTTTGGACTCAAACAAATATTTTTTTTCTAGATAGGTGTGTGCCAATCACAAAAAGCTTAATGCTCACAAAATTTGCTCAACTAAAGGTTATTTTAATTTTTTTTGTATCTAAAAAGTGACAACATCATTACTAAATCCTTGGCTCATCTATTATGGATATATAGTATACATTAGTTAATTCTAATATTTTTTGGAAGTTTTGATTTGAACAGTTTAACAATCCTCTTATAATGTTCATAATGTGCCATTTTATACATATTAGGTAGGTAGAAAGTTTGAAAAACCTATCTTAATATAGACAATTATTAGATTTCCATGAAACTTTATCAACATAATTAACACCAAAGGTTGGGATGATCCACCACATAACTTAAGCACTGAGCTGATTAAAACAGATTTGGTGAACCTGCTTCCTTGGCTGCATAGTCAAAGAGCTCACTATTATTATAGACTAGACTGTTGATGATGGGGAGATTGGCGTTTGAATCTTGGTTTGGTGTACTGAGGGTGGTTTTTCCTTAATGGTTTTCCACTTTACCTACAAGCAAATGGTTGACCTATGGTGTAAAGTGCTCTACTCAGGATTCATTGTTCTTGGGTTCAAACTCAATCCGGCTCGACAGATTTTTCTTCAGCGATAAAAATTTGTTGTACAACTTCTTTCGGAGGGAAAGTAAATCCATCAGTCCTATGTCAATTGTGGCAGTTAAAAGAACCCTGGAAAGTATGTGTAAATACCGTTCTCAGAAAAATTGGTACTGATAGGCTCTTTAACACTCACCTATGGGCCATGAATAGTAATTCTCATGTCCTGAAATATTCAGTGAGTTCAGAAAATACATATTAAATATCTCAAATAAATGAAATACAAACAAATGTGCGTACACTTCCTCTAAATTCATCCCTCATCCCTAACACATTAGCGCAATTAGTATATACATGTGTAACCCTAATGAATAGTAAGATACATTACTAAAAAAATGGTGAAAATAACAAAAAGCCTTATCATTTACTTTCAGAGTCAGAGAGTCTTTAATAAAACAATTGCAAGGATTAGATAATCTTGCATAGGAGAAATATGGTTTCATTGACATTAATTTTGGGAAAATATGAAGTGATCTATTGTCATATGTACCTACCAAACAATTTTCGTACCGCAGGGCCCAGCACCGCGTCTCACACCACGGGTGAGTCAGCTGCGTCAGGAAGAATGTGTAGATCTGGTAGGGCGAGAGGCAGCGCAAGAGAGAGAGCTTCACTCCACCATGCAGATGTCTCAGTCCTGGGAAGACTTGACTCTTGTCCCTAGCCCCACGGGAGCTGCCTGCAAGGTAACACAATCTGGCTACATTTCATGTGACATTAAAAATACAGTCTAATTTTCATAGTTAGCAACTTTCTAAAGAGAGGAAACCATAAAAAAACAAAAAGGAAATTTGTAAATAATGACACTTAGATAAGAACATGTAAAAGGAATAACATAAAGTACAAACACAGGAAATGCATCAGTGTAAATTGTGAACTATGTTCTTCTTTTCATTGTAAATCTCATATAGTGTTTGTTCCTATTGTATGTTTCTATCAACCTTTCCTTTACCGTCTTCCAAATATATTACAATTACATCATAAGGCAAAAAGAGGTTTTCCTTATAGATCTATATTAAAGTATATTTTATGATATTATTCAATCAAAAATTACAAATTAAGGATAGTAATAAATTTATTTTGGTGAAATGATTTGTGACCTGATTTGGTGCTCACATGGTTTAAGGCATCACTCTCGCAATGAACTAGACTTCAGATGACAGAGAGATCAGGGTTTGAATCCTGGTTGGGTGTATTGAGTTTGGTTTTCCTTAAATGGTTTTCCACTCTCATTTTATGCATATGTGGGTACACTTCCTTTATCTATAAAATCTTCCATTCCCTTTAACCATTAGCGTACTTATTACATAATTGTACAACCTGAACGAGTAGTAAAACGTGATGCAAAAAAATAATTTCTTAGGCTTGCAAGTGATAATAAATAAACCAAATCACAATTCTGAAAATTGAAAAATGACACCTGGACACAGGAATAGAACCCGGGACCTTTGGCTTAGTACGTCAATGCTCTAACCACTAAGCTATCCAGGAATCGTCCTGTGCCCAGGGTCATTCTTAACTCATATTTTAAGGGAGAGTCTATGATGGACATGCTGAACTCGTTGGCTACAAATGTATGATTTGTATTAAAATTGCGAGCTATCAGATAACACAGTCACTTTCGACTTGGTAGTTGGCTTAATGCTGCCACTTCAACTAATTATTTTAGTTAGATTTTGGTGAGGGTTTATAATTTAGCCCCTATTTTTAATATTGTACCCAACACAATACTCACGTTAGACTTGATATCAGGATGCAAATCTCTTTGTGTTATGATGGACTATATTTGCTAATTACGCTTATAGCCAGATATATATAATATATTCTTAAATTATATGATATTTAGATGCAGATATAACCATAATTATCAAATATAATAGGTTGGCTATCTTTTACATCATTATATATGCGTTTGTATATTATTGTAATTGTATTATTGGCAGCATAAATCACTCCCGAGTCGAAGGTGGCTGCGTTATTTGATAGCTCGTGATCTTAATTTATCACTCATATGCTAGCTTCATCATGCCTATTCCATTCATGTAACTATTATATGCTAATAACCCAAACAATTACTGTGGCATGTTGATTTTTTTTTCCTTCAGCACTGCGTCTTACTACCTGTTTGAGTTAAACACCTTTTTTTATGGTCCACCTTGTTTAAGTTTTATTTCTTTTGAATGGCAAGTTGTATATGGAGCCATATTTGATTTGTTGGATAATTAATTTTTTCTATTAATTTAAATTACTGTGATTAAAATTATAATGTGTATGTTGGTGCAACCAGACTGGAGGAGACCAGACTGATGGCAGTCGCAAGGTGATGAACCGGGTGATGGAGCCCATTCACCTGACACTGCCCCTGTGTTCCCCAATGTGCTCATCCCCCTCCCCCACACGCTCCGGCCTAGGCCGACAGTGCTTTTCCCCCGGCATGCATCACGTATGGAAGAGCGGGCTCTCGCCCAGTCCCACCAGGAAGGCGTTTGCCACCAGGTGTGTGAATTTAGCCCTTCTGTAATTTAATGCACTGTCTTACTGCAGGCAGGAGATTAAAACAAAATATCCTTTAGCTATGCTAAATTACCACTAACTTCTTATTGAATTTGAGTATGTATGTCAAAACTCGAATCTCAATGGCATCAAAAGAATTGATAATAAATCTAAACATCCCAATTTTTGATGCCTCGATTCTTAGCTCTCAAATTACAATGAATGAAAATTCCGGTATTTAAACGAAACTGCAAAGTTGGGTAATTTTTCTATAGATGGGTTGGATCTGATATTTCCCAAATCCAAATTTTATATTTTCTTTCGAATCTCAAATCCAAATTCGAACCCTTGAATCATTAAAATATTTAAAATTGAATAAAAAAAAAGAGTGGTTTAAGGCTTGGTGCCATTTAAAAATGCTATTTTGTTTGTCATGCCTGCTCTGTCATGTTCAAAAAAGACAACACCTAATTAGTAAATTAATTATATTAATACAACAATTTCATCCTTTGATTTTGATACGCTCCCAACTAAATAAGTATATATAATTCCTTTTATCATTTGTTTAAAATTGTTATTTGAATTCAAGGTCTCCTTAAATGATTATGAGATACTTTGAGATTTTTACAGATCTTGAATTTTTAGAATAATATAGGAATCAAGGATTCGAGTGTCCCATCTATACATTTTTTTTTATTCTTACCATTTATGTTATTTTGCTGTTTCACTTTCGTACCTGGACGTTATAATGTTGTTATTGTTATTATTATTATTTGTATTATTTATTTTAATTTTATTAGCACCACATCTTACTACCCTGTAAGTTAAAAACGTACTCAACACTGAACTTTGTGGTCTAGTGATGTTTAGTATCTAGGGATGGGCCTTTTAGATCTCTTGAATTGATAAATAAATAAAGGATTCAAACTATTTTATATTCAAAATTAGATTTTTATTTCTTTCAAATTTTTAATCTGAATTATACTTCTAACCCGCCTCGGTAATTAGCTAACACGATAGTTTCATGTTGAGCTAGACTGTCGAGGACGGGGAGATCAAGGTTTGTATCTCGGTTGGGTGAATTGGGGGTGGGTTTTCCTAAATGGTTTTCCACTCTCCCCTCACGCAAATGTGGGTTCACTTTCTTTAAATTCAACTTTACCAATTTTTAATCCATTAGTGTAATTAGTACATAAGCATATAATCTGAACGGGTAGTAAGAAGCATTGCTAAATAAAATAAAATACCATTTTTGAAGATGTTATGATTTTCACTAGTAACTTTGTTCCACCCAGATGGGACAAATCTAATAACTAGACCCCAGACCATTAATTAATAACTTATTGTGAGTCAAGATCATTAATTTACCACTTAATGTGAGTCTAGAACATTAATTTACCACTCAATGCGAGACTAGATCATTAATTTTTCACTCAATGGGAATCCAGCCCATTCATTTACCACTCATTGTGAGCCCAGACCATTAATTTACCGCTCACTGTGAGTCCAAATCATTAATTTATTGCTAATTGGGAACCCAGACCATTAATTTACCACTTACTGTGAACACAGACCATTAATTTACCACTCACTGTGAGTACAAACCATTAATTTACCACTTTTTGCGAACCAAATCAATACCAAAGTTGAAATGTTAAACTTTTTATGTTTTTGATTCGGGATTAGTAAGTAAACTTAAGATTTGGATTCGATAAAAGGTATCCGACACCTTCACTCAATCAGTAGCATGACTTTACTGAGCTAAGGCCCCAGGTTCGATTATTGGCATGGCCAAAATATTTATTCATTGGTGAAATGTGGGGTTAACCTTTCACAGTAACAAGTTAATCGCTGGGGACTGGATATTGTACCTGTCCTAGTTTTAAGTTATATTATAAAGCATAGGAAGCTACGACAGGCCTAAAACATCAGTAGTGTAAGATATATGACTTAAGTAAAAACACCCTGGCCACAGGATGGAAACAGTTATGGATGTAAAGTAAATTCGATAAAAAGTGTATTTGATCCTTCTTTAATCATATGAATATAAGAGGGAGTTCATTGGATCTAAAAATTAATAAAAAAGCTTTTTTTTTAAAAAAAAGGTAACCAAACACACAGACATAGGTAAAGACGAAAACCTTAAATGTATACCAGGCACACACGTGTGTGTAACATGTTGGTGCTAAATCTATCACATGTCTTTTCTCCTGTTCCTTCATTTTACTTGTGTGTGAAATATAACATCTAAACCCTTGCTTAAAAGCCTACACAACATACAATGGTAATGTTTAGACGCAGCCAAAGCCCTATCGCGATGCGTCAGAGCTCACTGGGCCCAGTGAAGCGCAAGTTTGATCTGGAGGAAGAAAAAACTGACCAGTACATATCTCCACCAACGAAGAGGCCCAACTGCTTTGGCTCTGACAGGGGTGGATTGCTCATGGCCCACAACAATATGTATGTACCTCTTTTCAAGGTATCTCACAAGTCTTAGATCCAAATTTGACTGACTAACCAAGGAGGGCAGGGTTCATATTATACTGGATCCGTTCAGGGGGTACAGAGAGTGATTTTTTACATAGTGGAAAGTCAGCAAAATCAATTTTGTTTCATCTGCAGCTAATAGTCTTAACATGCTACTATCTTGTTAGACTGTATTGCTTATTATGGGGAAATCAGGGTTCGAATCCTGTTCTGGTGTACTAGTTTTTTTTTCTTTATTGGTTTCATAATCTACTTCCATCAAATGCAGGGGTATATTTCCTATATAACTACTTTTATCATCCTTATTCGATTGGCATAAATGCGTATAACCTGAGCAGGTACTAAGATGTGGTATAACAAACACCAAAGCATTTTTCACAAGTCGGAAAGACAAAATTTAGATTTATTTATTAGATTTTTTTCCTATACCTCTGATAAATCATGTATTGATCACAACTTGTGAATGTGTGGAATGCCAGGCCTCTGCTGTGGTTTGGATTCAACGTTAAACTGTAGGTCCTCCATTTCATCTCACAATCACCCTACCATTACACCTTAACATAAATGTGTACAACCTGAATGGGTAGTAAGATGCGGTGATAATGATGATAATAATAATAATATATTTTAAAATAGTGAACATTTTTAATAAAAATGTGCAAGAAGGAATTTTGAGTTGTAATTTGTTTTAAAAAATTCAGTTTTGAGTATTAAGTAGTGTTAGGTATAAAATATCACATCACATAACAAGTAAAATAGAGCTTTGTATTAGCTACAAATATAGTAGAACTATCATAATAGATAATATAGCATTATAATCATCAACAGAACTTAAGTAAATGTTTTGTTTTATATTGTATCATTCCAAAACATTGAAAATCTTGTTATAAAGAAAGATAAAATTGTCATGTTTCCACTGCTTTTTTTTTTTATAAATACTCTTGTTTGCTTACATATGCTTTCCCTCGAATATAAACAGCTTCATCATTTAAATGAGTAAAAAAATACTTTACTCTTAATGAAGTAGTAATTGTTTAGATATAACACTAAAAAACACATAAACACATTTTTAAGGACATGCTTTCACTGTCACAGACAGCTTCATCAGGTCAGGAGAGTAGACTGATGCTTTTGGTTGAACTGTAAGGTTGACTGTCCACAGCTGTAGTTGAGTCAAATGTGTTTATGTGTTTTTTAGTGTTATATCTAAACAATTTCTACTCCAGTATCACCTAGGTAAGTGTGCTGGCTATCCCTCCTAATTTAAACTATAATTTAGTCTAGTGCTCTATACCACATATACTCTTAATGAAAAACTTATTTCAGTTTTTAAACTAACACATTTTTAAGAAGGTAAAGAAAGCAAAGAAAGACAGGAAGAAAGGATAGAACATCACAGTTTGGCTTTCACTCTGAAAACAGGAACATATTCATACATATCACTGCTGCAACTGGATTGAGATGTAAGAGTTATATCCTTTGATATGTCTACTAAGCCTGTGCAGAACTAACATTTTGACTTCAGGAACTTTCCATGCACAAAATCATTTCTTGTTGGAAGGGGTCCGGAATTTAAAAAAAATCTTTCAATTTAGGTTTATAATTATTTTCAAATTTATAATTTTAGTCCAAACTTATCTTTCTCGTTCATTCAAATAAAAAAAATTATAGGTAATAAAATTATAATCTTAGGGCTTTATGGAAAAGTCGAGAAATAATTTTTCCCTGCCAAGTTTCGGGAATACCTGAGTTCCCAAAGTTCGGGATCCCACACACAGACCTTGCTTTTACATATTAGTTCCGTAATAGAGCAATGAGCTAACTCATACTTTCAATCATGAGGGAAAGTCAGTACACTTAGGGTGATGCTGGAGTAGAAATTGTTTATATGAAATAATATGGATACAAAAACTAATTTTAAAGACTAGTTTTCACTTCCACAGGAAGCTTCATCATGTTTAAAATATAAACTATATAAAATTGGGCACTACCTCCCAATCCTTCCACCAGTTTTCTTCAAGAAGCAAATATTACTTCTAGTGGCAGCAGTGTTTTTTTTTTTTTTTTTTTAAAGCCACACTGTGACTTTAATTTATTCCAATCACTATCCTGTACCTCTTTTGATATATATAATAATGTATACCTCAAAGAGTGACTAGAGATATTACTAAAAACTAAACTAAATTAGCTTTTTCTGCGCATGGAGGTCTATTCTTGTGTCTCCTTAGTATTTCTTTCCCCCATAAATTCTTGTCTATAAGGGTGGTATTGCACTGTCACATTCCTTTTATAAAAGTTTGATAGAAGAAATATGATGAAATATTGATAATCCATCAAAGATTTCTTTTATAAAATAATATATTTCACAAATCTTTTATAAAACACACTCTATGGTGTTATCAAAGAAAATGGTATAGTCCGAAAGTTTAACCTACATGAACAAAGGGATTAAAATGTAATGGACTAAAATGAAACCACAAACTCCCACACTTAAACTATAGCATAACAATGGTCTAAAATGAAGACGCAAACTCCCGCAAATAAGCTATTGCATAAGTGTTTTTTTTAATTAATAGAGTAGCTTTCGTAATTTAAAAAAAATAAAATTCATTGTTTATTTGTATAAATGTTTGACATTATTGGCATCCTTTTGTGTAAACTTTAAAGAAAATGGGAGGTGTCATGTTTTAATAACATACATTTGATCAAAGGCAGTGTCAAGTCTCTTATAATATATTTAATAAAATAAATATTTTTCTTTTATAAAAAATAAATAAATAGGACATAGTGATACTGCCCTACCTGAATAAATAACTTCATTTCATACACATTCATAGCATTGACCTTATCTAATTAGAATATTTACCCGCTTCAGTGGCTGAATGGTCCAAGTCATCACTCTCGTGTTAGACTGGCCTGCTGATGACGGGGATATCAGGGCTCTAATCCTGCTTGGATTTGCTAAGGTTTTTTTTTTCCTAAATGGTTTCCCACTCTCCTTCCACGCAAATACGATTAGATTACTTCTAAAATGTTTCCTTCCTCCTAACTATTTGATTAGAGTAGTTATAATATATGTGTATAACCTGACATTTAGTAAGACATGATGATAAAGAAAAGTACACTATTTAGAAGTGCTTTTTCAGAGCAATTTGTTTATTTAATTCAGGCTAGATACAGCTTCGAGCCCCTTACCTGGCTCCTTGAGCTCAGGGGGGACCCCGGAATCCCTCTCCAGCGCAGACTCCCCGGGGTTCACTTTTCGACCCTTGGACAGTCCATCTCCTGGCCGGCCCATCATCAGCTCTTCGGATGAGCCCATGCAGGAGGAGATACCTAAACAAGACCAAATCATGACCTCGGTCGAAGCTAGTATTAGTTAATCTCGCATCATGCTGTGTCAGATTCTAGTCGTCTTCAACTCAAATCTCATGTCTCCCCTTTGACTGACTTACTATAAATATATTTTAAATGTGTGAAGTTTGTTTCTGTTGGTTTAAATGTTGTTATATATTTTGCTGTGTGAAGTCTAACTTTTGTCCTAATATGTGAGAAATTAAAAAAAAAACACTTCAAAATGAGTGAGTATTGTTGTAGAATTGATCCCTCTACATATTTTTAACCAAAAACTCCAATATGAAATCTTAACATTGGTTTGGATTGAAATTTAAAAAAAAGTGTTTATGCTAATTATTTTAATTCACATAAGGAAGCTATACACATGTGAAATTTCCCACGATAAAGAATTATGTCTCTCAAATCATGCTGGAAAGAATGTGTCACACTCCACAGTTAAGTGCGGGAAAGTTTGTGACATTCTTTCCTGTGGAATGCCATTTTCTCTATTGTTGAGGTTGCAATAATTCACGCCATGTTATGTTTTGCCTAAACTGTGTTTACCTCTGTAAGTGTTTAAGTTTATACTGTATTTAGAAGTGTATTAGTTGACATTCGTCACTCTAACAAAGAATTTTTAACCAAATTTATATCTCTTTAAGGAAAACCTCTTTTCTCTGAAGTATTTGGTTATACTTGGAGGAAGGTACAATAAAGGTGGACAGAAACATATATAAGGGAATAAACACATTTTGGTTTTTACAATGAAAATAAGAACACTGTTAACTTCTTTCATTGTTGCCATCGAACAAAGAGGTAATAATGACTGCCTCTTGAAGTAAACTGATTGTTAACGCCCAATCCTTCGGCCTAGGATTCATTCTATCAGAACTAATCAGGAGAGAATGTGAAACCTCTAACACAACTTACTAAAAGAATAAACCAAAAAAACACTAAAGGGAGGAAAAGGAAAATGGTGAAGAGTGATTGAACACTTAGACAGGAGCATTAAATTAAACATTAATATTAAAATAGAAGAGCAAGGCCTAAACACTTAACAGAAAACTGTAGGCCTCAAATTTCACAACAAAACACATAATTATGAAATTTTCGGGGTACATCTCTCCCCTTCTTCAACAGAAAATTACATAAATACATGTTTTGTTGTGTTTTAATTGTGAACTTTGAGGTCTACATCTTTCTGATATGGAAAGAATAACATAAAGGACAAACACAAAGAATGGACATTGGATGTGAATATAAAATATATCTCTTAAAATAAAACCTTTTGTAAACCTCTTATAAAGCGTAAACTGTGTTCTTTTCACTGCAAAATCCATATTATGTTTGTTCCCTTTTATTTGTTTCTTGCTGGGGTTCCGGGGTTCTAAAACCGTCCTTCACCTCTGACAAGAGTTATATTAATCACAACTTGTGAATGTGTGGAATGCCAGCCCTCCACCGTGGTTCGGATCCCACGTTAAACTGTAGGTCCTCCATTTCATCAAACAATCACCCTACCGTTACACATTAGCATAAGAGCGTATAACCCGAACGGGTAGTAAGACACAATGCTAATAATAATATATGTTTCTAACCACTCTTCCTGTACCTTCTTATAAAAAAAAAATTATCCGCCCTTCCTGTACCTTCTTATAAATATAACTATCCACCCTTCATGAACGTTCTTATAAATATAACTATCCACCCTTCATGAACGTTCTTATAAATATAACTATCCACCCTTCCTGTACCTTATAAATATAACTATCCACCCTTCCTGTACCTTATAAATATAACCATCCATCCTTCCTGAACCTTCTTATTAATATAACTAACCATGTTTTTATAGAAGTGAAGTCTAAAGTGTATCTGAATAGAAATTTTAAAAATTCTGGATATTCTGTTAGAATTTTACCACAAAATGGACTCAATAGCCTATCAATATTTTAGTGTTTGCTACAACATATGTTCAACTCACCAAACTGCTGTCTCATTTTTCAAGACCGCTCCAGTACGTGTTGAGTGGATACATCATAAAGGTTTGCTATTGCTCGTCGACCCAGCAACCCCTAATGGCAAGCCAGGCAATCTAGGCAATCTAGCCCACCTTTCAAATACCTTGATTATTTTTTCTTACCTTAAATGGGGATATTTTGGAAACTAAGTTCCTCATTGGTTCTTCCTATCTCACATGAGCACTCAGCGTTTTTGAGTCATTAAAATGTATTTGGCTACAGTATATATTGGGGTAGTTTGGGTTGCTTGAACACACTCGGTTCCGCATAGTAAGGGGCTGCGCTGTGCTCTGGTATACCAATTACTTTTTTCCAAATTTCTCTTCCGGACTTTAAAAATTAACTTATATTGATTTACAATCAAACATTGAAAAGAAGACAGAAGGGTAAGACCTAAACACTTAACAGAAAACTGTATGGCTTGAAGTTGACAATTAATACCACAACAAAAAACACATACTTATAAGTTTTTCGGGGTACATCAATCCCCTTCTTCAACAAAAGAGAATAAAACACCAACTGGACTATGGCAGCATGGCCAGGAGTATATCATGGTCACCTCTAGATACTATTGTGCCCGTTTCTTGGTTGTTTTTTGCTTGGATTCTCTAGTTGCCTGTTCAAACATGTTTCTTGATTCTTGGTAGATAGATAGATAGATAGAATGTTGTATTTATATTATATTTAATTATTGAATTATCATTTATTATTATTTATCCGATACGTTAACTCGGTTGGTAGCGTGTATGTCTACTGAGTTAAGAGTCCTAGGTTTGATTCCCGGCATGGCCAAAAAATTTATCATTGATGAAATGTGGTTTTACCCTTTCACAGTGATGAATTAACGGCCGGGTACTGAATGTTTTTTCTGTCCTAGTCTTAAGGTAGGTATCAGGCATATGAAGCTACGACAGGCCTAGCAAGCCGGTAATGGAAAATATATGGCGTTAATAAAATACTGACTCAGACCATAGGCTGGAAACAATATACCCTATGTAAAAAATGTGTATTATTGTTGATACATAAATGACTGAAAGGGGGGGGGGGGGGGAGAGTTGGTTATCTATTG
>CABEEJ010002205.1:57916-120381 GCA_901482245.1 Timema douglasi
AAGGGGGGTGCCTGGATTTGATTATTTATTGGTGAGCAAGTTTCCACCTATTAAGCTGGGAAGCATTGCAACTATTTGTATGGCTCGTATTACTCTAGTACTATAGCATGAGTTAAAATCTGCATTATGTCATAAAGTGCTACTGGTTTGTCAGGGTCTTTGTATTTGGAATTAAAATGGTGTTCGTTCATTTGTTGTCTGAGTGTTCATGTGGTGAGGCTAATATATTCAGCAATGCAGTAGTAGCATTGTAACTGGTATATAAGATTTTTTGTGAAGCAGTCATAGTGGCCTTTCATGAGGTATTTCTTTTGTTTGTCTGAGTCTGCTGTTGAATAAGGTGGAAGGCTGGTAAAATTTGCAGGTACTGCATCTCAAATTGTTGAAAGGATGATGATGTTTGTTGTTGGTTGTGACTGGGTCAGGCAATTAAGGCTGGACCAGTATGTTGCGGAGATTAGCGGTCTAAGTGACCATGATTTACCTCTAGCCATGCTACCATAATTCATTTGGTGTTTAACTCTCGTCTGCTGAAGAAGGGAATCGATTTACCCCCAAAAATTATGTGTTTTGTTGTGTTTAAATTATGAACTTTGAGGCCTACAGCTTTCTGGTAAGTGTTTAGTAGGACTTATCCTTCTATCTTCTTTCCAATGGCTAAATTAAAATTGTTATATATGGATTAAAGTTGTTGTTAAATTCAAATAAATTATAAATATCTAACTTAATTTTTTTTAAATGTAGTTTGTATGGCGAATTCTGGTACTTTAAATAATTTCTCTTGCTCTTCATTTTGAAGATGTCTCGTTTATATGTAAATTCAACTAAGTCCTTGGGGCTAGATTCAATTGTACGCTAGTTATTCTTTTAAATTTAACCAACCCTTTGGGGCTATATTACTAGGTCTTTGTCAGCCTGACCAACTTCACTGTTGTTTATTTAACTGATTGCGTTTTGCTTTATGTCCGGTCTTAAATATTGTTTTCTGCCTTGTGTGGCTATTCTGGAACCATGTTCACTCGCTGAACAGACGCTCCTTATTCATGCGACTACGAAGTTGTATATTCACCCAAAGCCTTTGATTTTCCTTTGTAAATATATAAATTGTTGTTTTATTGAACAAAATCTTATTGTGCCACTTAATTGATTTCTTGATTCTTATTGTGGTACAAGATTTTGCTACAACAAGAACTTTTTTGTTCTTGTTGTAGCAAAATCTTGTACCACATCGACGCATCGACAAGGGGATCTTTCCAAAAAGAGATTAAAAAATTTGATAGTGCTTTTCTCCTTTCAACTACTCACTTCTTTTGCCAGAAATGTTGTATTTTCCGGTTATTGTTAACTGCACACATTCCAATGATAAATTACCTATTTTGTCCATACACATAGCCGTTCCCTTGGTAAAAAAAAAAGTCACATCCAATCATGTGCAATTACTTGTGGCAACTTTTTATTGTGTGTGGGCCGGGAAGATTTTTTCCACGTGCCGTTCTTTCTCGTGGGAGATATCTGTGTCATTCCAATGCATCCTTCTTTCTCGTGGGAACAACACTTATGTATGGCCACCTATTCTCTTCCAAAAACTGAAATTTATAAAAAAAAAAAAAAATCAATTTTATATATATTTTGGTGATGAAACTTCTTTAATTGCATATACAAATTTGTAATTGTCCTCATCATTATCTTTGTTAAATTTAAAATATGTAGAATGTCAACATTTTCTCTCAACCCTTTTCCTAGTGCCAGTATTGAATTCCTATGTTTGCCTGAAAGTTCCCTGATGTGATTATATGTTTCATTGCAATAATTTATTATAATGCCATGTATCAAATGAACCACTGTACTTGTGCCAATCTGAATACTTCTTATTGAAGCTGGTAGATGGAGCTACCAGTCCAATGACTATGACCATGAATAAACCAATAAATGAGTAAAGAATTTATTTGTCAGATAAGAGGCTATGAGTAGAAAAATGGCCGCCGAGCCTACGCAAATAGATATGCTACACGTATGCCAAGAAACTGGTTAATTCATTTTTAAAACTAAGGGAATCTTTATAAAATGCAAGATTTTTCTTCATTAATTCAGTTACACATGATCATTTTAAATGTAGAGATGGATCTTTATAATTCTTAGAATCCTTACTCAAAATTTCAGGATAACTAAAAAATATTCACCTTTATGATTTTTTTTTTCAAATTATAAATATAATTATTTTTTGCACTATTATGATGCTTACTAATAGTTTATTACAACATAATTTAAGACATGCCTACAGATAAGACTAGAGCAGTAACTGAATATAAATTAACAGAATGACAACAAAATTATAGTAACTAAATAAGTGATGTGAACAAAATCAGAATTAAGTATTAAAAATAACCATATCAATTATAGATGTAAGAAGTCCATATTTTTAGTTAGAAACAAACTCGAATCAAATATTATGAAATAGTCTCAAAACCGAATCAAAGTTCAGAAATTCTTTGTTACTATTGCTATATATCTTTATGCACTTAAATTACTTGGAAAATAATTTACTGAACACTCATTTGTAATATTTCATTTTATTCTGCTAAAATAAAATTATTACCACGACTTACATTTCAATTGTAGTAGGGCCCTGCTTTACCGTGTTCCACCAATACAGCGGTTTTCAATGAGTTACATCTTCACTATGTTTGACGCTTGTCTTGCATTTTCGACATGATGTGTATAGTAAATGGCTTTGGCAACCATTTAATGTAGGTAATTCAGTCGCTTACTGTAGCGATGGGCACTATCGAATGATTTTACTATTGATTATCAAATTACGAAGAAAGAAAAAAGAGATAATTTAATAGTTTTCATTCAATTGTTTTTATTTGCACACTTTATTAGGATTGTATATGCATTTGAAAGTTTAAACAGTCCATGTTCTGCTTCACAGCGAGACTCTATAACCTAATCCGCCATATGAATGGGACCCTACTGTACTCCACATATTTTAAATATTGATTTTTACTGTACATAATAGTTAAGAGTAAAAAAAAAATTGAGCATTTTTTTTATGGGTTAAGCTGTAAGTGTTGAAGCTGGAATTTTATATAAACCAAAGTTAAAGCTGATATTTATTTCAAAGCCAAGTTGAAACTTTGCACACCCCTAATATCAATGTAATAAAATTAACCCCTTATGATTACTATTATTTCTAAATTTCAGATTCAATATTTATAGGTAAAATGAGTCAGCATTAAAAAAGGTAAATTCAATCCACCTTTACTTTAAATTTAAAAAAAAGTTGTTTTAAGTTTGTTTGGATTAGACCACAGGGTTTATTAATTCTTAAATGATGTGGATAAACCACAGGGGCAGATTTAAAGCTGCGGAGGTCCTCGGGTTGTAAAAAATTGGGAGCCCCAACATTAGAAAAATATTTTTATTTTTAACGTTTTGATATAATATATATATATTTTTTACAAATATTTCCCTTTAAGGAAAACCTCTTTACGATTTTTGAGGTACATTTTGTTGTGTTTGGAAGAAGGTACAAGGAATATGAATGCCATCCATATTTCTTGTAGGCTTTTCTTTATGAAATTGACTGTTAAGAGCATAATTTTAGCGATAATATTTAAATAAGAGAATATTGTCATCACAACATATTAGATTTGTTTAAAACAAAAAAACAACTTGTGTACATTTTCTTTGTAAGGACAGAAAATAATGTCAAAACTTTGAAAATAAAAATATTTTTTATTCTATTCATAAATGTACCATTAGTACAGAAATAAATAAAATTTAATATAATAAGCTATAATATTTGTTGTTTAAAAGCTCATACCAATATTGCAATCTGTAGTCAAAAGATTAATATTTTTTTTATTACAACACTTTGTGGAGGCCCTTAAATATGGGCCTGATAAAAAACATCTTCACATACATTTGATTAGAGCCCTGCATGGATATTAAATGCAATAACTGCATCTACAGTATCTCAAAAATGTATCAATTGATGCCTATGTGAGCCATTTGGAGGGAGAGTTTAGTGATAAAGGAGGCGTGTAAATAATGTAATTGATATAAATATGTCATTAACATTTTTAAAATTAGATTATTGAACAGACATACCACAGAGTTAGTTGAGGTGCCAGCAACTTTTAAAGTTGATATCTGGTATTACCTGCTTTGGTGACTGCATTATCTAGGGCATCACCCTCGTTTTAGACTAGACTGCCAATTACAGGGATATTGGGGTAAGAATCACTGTAGGGTTAACTGAGGGTGGGGTTTCCTAAATGGTTTTTCACTCTCCTTTCATGCAAATGTGAATACACTTCCTCTAAAGTCAATCTTACCTCATTCCTAACACATTATCGTTATTATATGTATGTTAACCTAAATGGGTAAACGGGGTGCTAAAAATTTTATATATTTGGTATTGATAGAAGTATTGCAGTAAATTTAATCAATTTGATAATATCTGAGTTGTCATCGAAAGCTCCAATTCAAGTTTCCGTTGCAAACATTTTAATATAAAATATATATTGGCGTGGTTACCGACATTTTAAAAATATTTCATATATTTTAAAATTTCTCCATTATTACTACTTTAATTACTATGTTTAAACATGAGGTGGCATAATGTCTAAATGATGTAATAATTAATTATTTTGTCACTAGGCCACCTCATTGTTAAACATTCATCATTACTATGGTAGTGAATAAAAAAAATAGAAAAATGGTTGATTTCAAAAAGTAGAATAGAAACTCAAGCAAGACCTTACACACTTCCAAGAAAATTGTTCATACTTAAAACATGTCAGTCATTTTTGGTGAATATTGTGTTTAATCTTCATTTGAACATTTAAATTGTTGCACTTGGTCCTTCAAATTCTTTAGGATATCCATAATATGACGGTATGAAAAAGTTTCAGATTTGGGATTCACAAGAATTTTTTGTATTATATTTTTATTATTATTAGCACCACGTCTTACTACCCGTTCAGGTTATACATACTTACGCTAATGTGTAATGATTGGGTGAGTGTGAGATGAAATGGAGGACCTACAGTTCAATGTGGGATCCGAACCATGGTGGAGGCCTGACATTCGACACATTCACAAGTTGTGATTAATACATGTCTTGCCAGAGGTGTAGGAAGGGTTTGGCAATCAGATAAATATGTGCCTGGACCGAGGATTGAAACTCGGACCCCCAGCACAGAAGTCTGACACCTTAATCCTAGACTGCCAGATCACCTAAGTATGTTTAAAGTGAGGTAAATTTATGGTAGTATTTGTTTTGAGGGGGCGAAGGGGGAGGGGGGGTTGTGGATTTATTTTCCATTGATAAATGTTAGGGGAGAACAGTGCACGTAATAAATAAACACATGGCTTGAATACTAACTTAACCTAGCAAAGTATTATTCATGTACGGAACCAATCTTAGGAATCATCCATGGACTATGTATGCAAATCAGGGGTAGGGGAGTCAGAAAATGTGTGATATCACATTACAATCAAGCATCTTGGGCAACGCTCCTTGTTAATAAACCTGACTATGTGCGCATATAAACAAACAACGATTGACTTCGATCATCGAACTTGACGAACATGTTTCAGTAACAGGGCTATATAGACTCTACAATTAAAAATACTAATTCAATTGGGGATTAGGGGTACATGATATTGTGTTGTAATATTAGATAAGGGGCTTTCACAAAAGTGTGACAGGATAAGGGGTAGAGGGGATCAACAAAACTCAAAATTTGCGTGACATAGTTGTTCATGGGCAACTCCTTAGTGCCAAGATATATACTAATTTATTGGAAATTATGAACCTGCACACAAATATGAAACTTTTAAAGCGTCGCCTGGAATCTTTGGAGAAACCCTGATAATTTGGCATTAACTATTAGCTCCTTGCTAATTTTGTGCTTTGTAAGGGTTTGCAACCATATTGTTAAGTTATCATATTTAAAAGTATTATATTCACATTAACATTAAAATATTAACTACATTTCTTAAGATAAGATTTTTTTCTCATTCATTTTAGTAATGTGCACTTTCTGAATCGAGCGATTATATCAGCACACGACTTATAAACTAACTTAAATCTAGAATAGACACAACACCCAGTCCCAGGCCAATAACTTATAACTGTGAAAGGGGAAACCCACATTTTATCAAAGGTAAATTTTTCGGCCATAACAGAAATCTAATTTGGGATCTTCAGCTCAGTAGACAGACACGCTACTGACTTATATAAGGTGTCAGATGATAAGATATTATTATATTATTTTTAATAAGGGTTTGTGAGATTTGACATTTTTGAATCGGTTTGAGACCGGGCAAGTTTTTCTCGCATCTTTTTTATCTTGCCCCATACTCCTGTGGCATACGGGTTGAAAAAAGCTGTTCTAAGTCTTCCTCCTAATATTTCGACTCTTAGTATTGATATTATTGTATGTGATTATGCAAGCAGGCCTACTACTCATATGATGGCATTTTATAATCAAATAATCTTAAAACTATAAACTTAGATTAACTATTATTTCTTTTTAAATAAACATTGTGTATTTTATAGTTTAACTTGTGAAGTCCAATTTGATTGGAATAAATACATTATTTAATTAGATTTACTGTGAAATGGAGTGTTTGTAAGAGGGATATTGAATATAATACAACATGATTATATATTGTTATATTTTATTTGTGATGTTTCTTTATTGGAACTAACTTTTAGTGAATGATTTTTAATAGAATTAAAAGAAAAAGTATGATATTGTTATTTTTATGTGTAGTATTTAATTTGTGTGACTTTTCATAACTATTATTACAGTAGTTTTATGTACCATAATTATAACAAAGTGCATATTTGTGATAGTTAATTTAAACACTTATAAACATTAATAAGCTTGATAAAAGCTTAATTCATAACCCAATTTACTGTTGAAACTTGCCACTAACAAATGACTATATCAAGCCACTGTGATTATGTGTTGACAAGTTTCATAACGTTTTTTTTTTATTTGATAACCAACTTCTGGATAGAAAATGATTACTGTTATTTTATTTATGCTATAAACTTTTCTTTCCTCTCTATCAAAATAAAATATATTCCGAAATGGGACAATAAGAGATGAGTGTTGTATAAATATTGTATGTTTAGTTGTAAATTATGATGAATAAATATTGTATGTTCAGTTGTAAATGTCGTAAAGTATGAATGAAATTCACTCAAGTTGCCAAAACGTTTTTAGCAGTCTCTCATATGAACATTGATAGAACCTATACATATATATCCATGTGCTGTGAAGTAGTTTTAGTTAAGTGTGGACTCCATTTGTTTCTTAGCAATAGTTTAAGGAAATTAATTATTTATAAATAATATGAAGCTCTCAGATAGATGAAGAATAAAATTAATTGCTGTCTGATAATTTCTTAAAGCTTGTTTGAATACTCTTTATGTTCAAATATAAGTTTGAGCTTATGATAAAAAAATTACTCAAAAACTGTTTTTAGTATAGGTACACTTTCCACTTTCATTGTTTTAAAAGTATAAGCAGTGATATAAATTTTTATAATACATTAATAATTTCTGTATGAATTATAGTTAGTCCTACTAAATGGAACAAGAATTACTTCAAATATTAAAAATAAATTAAAAAGTAGTGGCACATTTTCTTGTTTCCTTTCCTTGAGTTGAAGAGAAGTCAAATACTGTGCTAGTAAATAATATATTACAATACCGGTACATGGAATTTTGTTATATTTGGAATAAGTTACAGCAAAGAAGGTTAGAAACACATAAAATGAAACAAACACAATATGACTTTTATAAGGAAAATAAAAACACAATTCATACTTTACATTTCTGCCACCGGACAAAGTGGTAATGGCTGACTCTAGAATTGAACCTGGGTCAGGGGATTAAGCTGTAGCAATAATTGATTTTCTTCAAAAGGCAGTCATTACTTCTTTGTCCAATGGCAGCAATGTAAAGTGTGAACTGTGTAATTCTTTTCATTGTAAAAGCCATATTGTGTTTGTTACCTTTTTTATGTTTACACCCTTCTTTTCTGTACCCTCTTCCAAATATAACATAGAAGGTGTAAGAAATAGGAATAAATAAATGTAACAAACACATGGCTCACTATTAGAAGAGTAGCACGGTGCATTCACTCTTAATATTGCTGTCATGGGACATAGGTGTAGTGGCCACCTCGTAAATAAAGAGTTTGCGACCACCTATTTCCTCAAACACAATCATTATCAGAACTCTTCCAGGGGGAGTTTGAAACAACACAACTTCCTAAATTATGTGGCAGAGGGGGTAAATAAAAACTGTATAAAAGGAATACTAAAGAAAGTTGGTACAAATAAATATATTGCTAAGGAAAACCTCTATTCACTTTTTAAAGTACATTTCATTATTTATTGTAGGAAAGTTTAGGATAAAGAATCATATCCATACTGGCATTCAACTTTAAAATTCAGAAAAATATTCCAAATATAATTCTTGTAACAGACGCTTAGTTTATGTCGACCTCTAAAAATGTGCACCTTAACATACTTTCACACCACAAGAAGATTACATTTTGAATCTACCACTCAAATGAAATATGGTAATGTCTTGTTTTTATTTTTCTCTTTAAAGAAAACCTCTTTCCACTCTATGGGGTATTTTGTTATGTATATTTGGAAGAAGTTATAGGTAGAAAACATACAGGAGAACGAACACAATATGGATTTTACAGTGAAAAGAATAATACAATTCAAATTCACACTTTACACTTCGCTGGCCACATGTTCTAAGAAGTCATTCTTGCAGTAGACTTGGTTACTTATAACATGGAGATCAGGGTTCAGATCTGTTAGTTGTACTGAGGGCATTTGTTCCTAAATGGTTTCCCACTTTCTCGATACAAATGTGTGTAGACTTATTCTAAATTCAACTTCCCTCAACTTTAAACCAAAAGTAAGTATGCGGTAACCTTGATGGATTACAATTAACCAACTTTTAGCACCGCATCTCACTACTTGTCATGATTATAAGCACATATGCTAATTAAGTTAATGTATTAAAGATGAATAAGATTTAATTTAGAGGAAGTGTACTTACATTTGTGTGGAGTGAGAGTGAAAAACCATTTAGGAAAAGCCACCCTCAGTACACTCGACTTGGATTTGAACCCCAATATCCCAATCAAGCTACTAAGAAAAAACACTAAATTAAAAACGTTAATAAAGGTTAACAAAGTCAATGAAATGTGATACTTCCAAATAATGGTTATTTTTAATCTTACAATGATCGGATTAATTATTTGTAGTTTTACTTGTGGACTACTCTAAACCCGATGAAAGTTCGGAGTCTAAAAATCACGTTGACTATTTAAGAGAGAGATAACATCAAATGCCAAGGTCAGTGGGAAAGCAATTCCTAATGGGGTGCCAAATAGTTGTTCCTTTGCATCTCGTCTTAATATCTGTCTGAGCTATTCACATTTAGTAACATTAATAAGGTAGGGGTGTAGAAGGTAAAATATAGAGAAAATTTACTTGCATTTGTGTTTAAGAAGGGTGATAAACTGTTTAGGAAAAAAACACTTAATATCACTTTGGGTGATTTAACCCCCAACATCCCCATCACCTTCTAACCAGACTAGATGAGCTTGTTATCTGGCGAGTGTTTGTCCACTGGTACCCTATAGGATACAAAATAGTTAAGGGGTTTAGTGTAGCCAGAACAAAGTGACGCTCCACTGGTTTAGAAGGCGAAGCGGCGCTTCAGCTGATTGTCAGCATAAATATAATTTTCTCTGTCTTTGAATATGGAGGCCTTCAACTAGTCTTTTCACTAAATAGTAAATGAAAGTTAATTAAACTAATTATAGTTACAATGACCCTTTGAACCATAATGAAAGACAGACCCTCAACATCACAAACTAAGAGCTCCAACAATACAAGCTTTAACATTGATTTAAGCCTCTGAGTATTGTCATAATACAAATTAGTTTTAGAGCACACAGCTTTTTAGTTGGTGCATGACTACAATTGAAATGTCAATAATTATTATGGAATAATCAGTGGCAGTTTTAAAAATGTTGCACCTCTAGGCACAATTATAATATGCGCCCCCTCACCCCCCAATTTTGTTCAAGGGTTTTATGAGGTTTCAAAGGAAAGTGGTCTAAGAGGGGAAGGGGGAGGAAGACTGACGTCAATTACAAAGTAATTGCAAAGTACAGTTATTTAAAAAGAAATATTGTCATTCTGACTTTTACTTGAACTATTTCAATAATGTTAGTCAATAATTTTTAAACGTAATTATTAAAAACAAAATAAAAAAATAATGCTATCCAAAATGTGCCGCCGCCGCCCCTATGACCGTGCCTAGTGGGCCTTTAGTGTAAATCCGCTTCTGGGAATAATATGACAATATATTGTGTAGAGCCTATTTATCATAGCGTATCTTTATTCCAGTGTTCTAAGCTAAGAATACGATCATTTATGTATCACACTATTGCTTTTTTTATTATGTAAAGATTACTTTTATTTTAACACTGTTGAGATTTGAACCAGTGTATGAAACACGCATAAATGATTCAGTGAGATGTCTGTCTATTCCACCTACTAATACATTGTGTGAAAATGTCTTTACAACTTTATTTTAAAATGAGTTAAAAATAGCAAATTTATCGTCATTCCCTTGTATTTTTAGTACTAATAATTTTTTGTTTATTTTCAATATGTATCCTCTTATGACACATTAAATTAAATATCTACTTCGCCTACCTAATGTTTTACTTAAATGCTACGGTACCGGTATACAAAATTCTAGTTTTCTTTAGTTAGTTATTTATCCCATTTTATTTGTCAAAATAAAATAATACCAGGTGAAAACAAAGTGTTAGGCGTGTCGGGGCAGGTGCGCAATTTTCAAGCCACCTGCACCTGTCTGGTTCGTCAGCTCTTTGCAGCTGTCAGTTGCCACTACCTACATATAAAGAACTCTTTATCATTGACTCATTTCAATAAAATGTTGCATAGATCGTAAATTATGTCATAATTTTAATGGGAAAACCTCACAAACGCTATCAGTTGTTGGGCAACTTCTGGTTAATTCAATAGGGCAACGTTTACGTCTTTCGTTTTGAGAAGCAAATTGATGTCTCAAAATTGATTATTAATACTTGTTTCATATTGACCTCATGAACCTCCAAACTTTTTATACGCCACCTACTTGTAGTTCATAGTTGATCCGCGTCCACGAAGCGCTCGAATAATTTTAAAGAGAAATGCAACATGGCTTCCGCCAGGAAGAAGCAGGACGAAAAACATCTCAAAATATTACGTGAACTGGTATCTTTACCTTCAAATAAAGAATGTTTCGACTGTCATCAAAGAGGCCCGACCTATATTAACATGACAATTGGTTCCTTCATTTGTACGTCATGTTCCGGCTTGGTGTAAGTATAACTTGAAGTGACTTGACTTAAGCTAGCAATTCTGCTCCAACAAATTTATATTTTAGACGAACAACAGATATTTTCAAGAGTTTTTGATTCACTATGCGCTTACGCTCTCACGATTAGTTGATCTATTAAAATAGAAAAAAATCTTATTTTTGAAATGTCATGCAGTTCCCCCCAAAATAGGGTTGTGTATGTCTAATGCAGAAATGTCATGAATGACATTACTGTCGTAATATCATTAAATCACCTTATATTGTTATAATTTTCATGCTCCACAGACACTTAACATTATTATTGAATCTAGGACCGTTAAGACAAAGAATTATATTATTAAAACTGGCTGTCCCTATCAGTTTGCAAAGATTTGTGCTATTACAATGTTACCAAATTCCTATTAATTACAATAGAATTAGTTTGTGCATGAATAAATATAATGTTTATACCAAACTGATCAATTATGATATAGGTCAACACCTAATTAAACTAAATTAAAATTGTTTAGGGGTCATTGCCAACAAAACATAATAGGTCTACAGACTATGCTATAACTTGTAGGAGTAATGCTATTCTAATTAATAAACTTATTTGAGTTTACTGAACGCTGGCAAGAGGCTTACATCTCAAAATATTATCCTTTTTCTCAGCCTTTTACCAAACTTATTTTATGATATTTCTTGCACTGTCCCTTTTCAAATTATTTCTTTTGTTTATGATGTTTTTCATATTAGTTTCACCTATCTACCATATTATTGGGGATAATCCCTTTTATGTAGAGCATTTACAAATATTTTATTTATTTTATTACAATACATATCTATTTTTTTTACTGCTAACACACACTTAAGAAGTCTGAGCATTGAATAAAACTTAGGTTTATAAAATTTTGAAAGTTTGTTTGACTATGGAATTATTACAAAACCCACCAAAATGACACATGAACATAAATATTTAAAATCTCATTATTGTGATATGTGGTCCTATTAGGTTCTTGTGTGTTTCACTATCTATGATTTCTAAAAAAATTGCGAGGCTTTAAAATCTTTAAATTTTTCAATATTGAAATTTTAATTTAATTTTCAAAAGAAAGGTTAGGTTAAGTTAGTCAGATATTTACCATAGTAATTTAGGCTAACATACTTATCAATACTTTCTGGTTTTAAAAATGACATTTATGTATAATTTCATTAGAGTTTAATTTGTGAAATGATTCAGTTATAGTGGACAATATGGCCGTATTCTGTAACTTAGATGAGTTTTTTTGCTAAAATAGATAAAACTTTTTTGATCCAAGAATTAACTGATGAGTTTTGTATAAATTTCTAAAATTATTAAGAATTTGATATTTTGGTAAAAAAATAATCTAAAAGCATTGTATTCTCTAAATGTTAACTATCACTACCTATTTATTTAACCATCTTCTTGTGCTTCTTAAAACAAACATTGGTATTAATGAAATAATTTATTTCGGTATGTACCATTAGGCCCAATACATACTACACTGGATATCATCTGTGAGGGAGTTGCACGACTAATATTGGGATACAGCATTGTCATTTAATTGTTTCCATGTGGTCAATCTTCCCTTAAATACATGACAAATTTTGCAACGCTGGTTTTTGAATGTTGTTGGTAGTTCCTTCTTACCTCATTACAGCACCTTCTGACATACTAACTGAAAGTGAGGAGATTTGGCAACAGTTTACATAGAGAGTGTGAAGATAAAATTTTTCTCTATAAGACCTTCAGTTCGCTCAGAGATGATATTGAGTGTATTGTCAGTTACTGTCACAAGTGTTCTTCTCAGGGCCTTTTGACCTGGTGTGCCGCCTAGATGATTTACTGACTGTCAGGCTAAAATCAATGTTTGTTGCACAAATCATCAAATATTTCCATGCCTCCACCCAGCTACAAAATACCACCTAGCTAGAAAACATTTCTTGGGGGAACTTTGGTCACTGTGTGTTTAATGACCACGGGGCAGACCAAGAACCACAATTTTCAAACTTGTGATTTGCTGGTTGCTATCAGATTACGCAATACTCTATGGTAACTAATGATATATATAACCTTACACAGTAATCTTAAATTCTGTTTCAGCCGAGGACTAACTCCTCCTCATAGGGTTAAGTCTATTTCAATGGCAACATTTAGTCCAGAAGAGATAGAATTAGTGAAATCTCGAGGAAATGAGGTGAGTTTGAATTTTACTGTGCATGACAATTTGCTTTCGTTCTACTGTAATGTGTCTCTATATAATATTGTTAAATATTGGGACAACATCATCATCACCACCATCATCACCATCACCACAATCGTCACCACAATCATCACCATCATCATCATCATAATCATCATCATCATCACAACCACCACCATCACCATCACCACCAACAACGGTTTCTACCCACTTTGGTGGGCGCATGGTCTAAGGAGCTACTCTCGCAATAGACTAGACTGCCAAAGACAGGGAGATCAGGGATTGATTCTGGTCGGCTGCACTGAGTGAGGATTTTCCTAAATGGTTTTCCACTCTCCCTCCATTCAAATGCAGGTACATTTCCTATTCCTCTTAATTCAGCCTTCCTAACCCCTAACACATTAGTGTAATTAGTACATAGGCGTACAATCCGAATGAGTAGTAAGAGACGGTGCTTAAAAAAATTGTTTCCAGCCTTTGGCTGGGTCATTATAGTAAAATGCTTCTATCCTCCTCTTTAGATAAATACTGGGTATATACAAGTCTGTTTTGATTCCACACCTTTTAGTTTGACAGTTAAATTTTAATTTAAAAACAGGCTTGAAATATTATTAGTATAATTATTATTATTAGCACCGCGTCTTACTACCCGTTCGGGTTATACGCACTTACGCTAATGTACAATGGTAGGGTGATTGTGAGATGAACTGGAGGACCTACAATTTAACGTGGAATCCGAACCACGGTGGAGGCCTGGCATTCCCCACATAGGCTTGAAATACAAGTTGTCCATTGCAGAATTAAATTTAATATTCAAGTTCATCTAAATTCAATCTACCGAAGGTTTTTTGTTACACTGAGTTAAAACACATTGGTAGATCTAGGGAGTCCTTAAAGGGAAACCAATTCAGTAGGAATATTAATTGATCTATTATGTTACAATTTAACATTTAATGTAATATATTTTATTTAATATATGACTTAAAAATAGAATATTTATTGATTCTTAAATGAACCTTAGTTTTTATACAATATCTTGTTAATTATGCCTCACTGCTTTAGTTAACCAGCTCTTGAAGCTTTGTCACTTTGTATCACATAGTTGGGTCAAAGCAACTTGATACTAACGTGATTCAAAACTAGGTGTGCCACGAGGGGCTCAAAAGATTCTATTACCTTAAGTGGTTTCAGGTGTTTATGACCCTTAGCTTGTGTTAAAAAAACTACATAGCATCAGGTCGCAATTGAGACATACCGACAGAACCTTAAAAACAAAAATGTATTCAAACTTTCTAATTATGGCTACCAAAGATGACCATGTCAGTTTTCGAAATGGGTAATGGATTAAAATCCCACCTGCCATAGGTGTGGCACCCTCCCTTCCTTGAGAGAAAATTTTAGTAATTTAACTTAGTGGGAGGGAATTTTAGAGTGTCTGAACATAATTCTGAGCTAATTATATGAGATTTAAGAGTCCATTATCACAAAAGAATTTTCTGGAAAATAACAAAAAAATAAAATCTAGTTGTAGCTGAACCCATTGAAATTAAACATTTTATTTTTCATAAGTTGTTTGAACAGACAAAATTAAAAGAAAGCTGTTGAAGAGGGAGTAGGAGGAAATCAACATTTTATCATCTTTATCTCTTTTAACTCAAATATTGATGTGGTTAGATGACAGCCAAATTCCAAATACAATACCTACACAATTTTATTTTTTCTTAAAAATCAATTTAAAAAAATCATAAATATTGCATGGGCACCTTTCTTTTGCTATTGTGTTAATAGTAAATAAAGCAGTATTAATTCAATTTGTAAAGTTTTGGTGGGGTTGAACACCCTTCCCTCACACCTGCCTTGGTTATTGCCAGGTAACCTGCCTTGGCCTCCACCGTGGTTCGGATTCCACGTTAAACTGTAGGTCCTCCATTTCATCTCACAATCACCCTACCATTACACATTAGCGATAAGTGCGTATAACCCGAACGAGTAGTAAGACGCAAAACTTTCTATTTTCTTGGCTAAAAACATCACTTTTACTGTACATCATATTACTTTTTCAAGAAAAAAAGCATGGGGCCATTAGGCCGTCAGTTGGGAATCCCTGACCGAGCTAGTCTCTTAGTCTACACAAAAGTGATAGTTTGTAAATTTGTCATATAAGCTTTTAATAGAAGTAAAAGAAAAATACATTAGAAGCTTCAAAGGTCATAAACTTGAAATTTTATGATATTCTTATCAATATTAACATTTGCATCACACTACAAAATTATTATTTTAAGTATGGTAAGTAAGATTATACTAAATCTTTAAAATATGAGAAGAAAATCCAAATGTTTAAAATATTTTTTCCTCATTTTTTTTTTCAGTACTGCAGGCAAATATGGCTTGGCCTCTTCGATGTGAATAATGTTTCGGATACCAAAGATGAGCAACAAATCAAAGAGTTTATGATTGCCAAATATGAACGGAAAAGGTTAGTTTTCAATTAAAATATATGTTGTTTTTTCTCTAGTAAAATTAGTATGTTTAAATTACTGGCCTGATAATATATTATACATAAATATATTTTCATAGTACCGGCAGGTACAGTTAAACACCACTTGTCCAAATTCCAATTACTCATATGCACCAATCAAGACATAAGCCATAGTTTGGCATAGTTAGCTAACACACTAGTTTTGTGTTGAGCTAGACTGCAGAGGACAGGCAAATTGAGGTTCGAATATCGGTCGGGTGGACGGGGATATGGGGTGGAGGTCAGTTCCTAAATGGTTTTCCACTCTCCCTCCTCGCAAATGTGGGCTCACTTTCTATAAGTTCAACCTTCCCAATTCCTAACCCATTAGTGTAATTAGTTCTTAACCATATCACCCAAATGGGTAGTAAGACACGGCGCTAAAATTAACTAAGACATAAGTTCTTTTCCCTTCTCTAAGCCAGCCCCCATGTGGTCATTATTCTTGTGTATTATCATCTTATAGTAACATTATTCATTTTCTTCACGTACTGTAATATAATAAGTTACATGTGCGTATAACCCGAACGGGTAGTAAGACGCAGTGCTAATAATAATAATAAGTTATATTGCAGTAAGTTAGTGTGATAACTTTTTGTAGAATAGGAATATTTATTTTCCTTAATCTTATCCAAATTTTTTGATGGCTGAACCATCTTTTTCACCAAATAAAATGTTTTTACTTGAATGTTATTTAATAATATAGGCCTATTTAATTTATGGAATCTTAACAAATTATTTACGCCTGTAGTAATGTTTATTTTTACATCAACAGCTATGAAAACTAGAACATGCAGGTCATAGTAAAATTGTATGTATAGCAGTTATTAATTTAAACATTGAATATGCTTGGATTTATTTTATTTATTTGCGGTATTTAACATTCATTTTTTAAACCCACTGATTACATCAGAACACGACTTATAAACTAAATTAAGTCTAGAACAGACATAATACCCAGCCCCCGGCCATTAATTCATAATTATGAAAGGGGAAATCCACATTTCACCTAAGATATATTTTTGGGCCTCTTAGCTTAGTGGACAAACATACTACCTACTTAGCAAAGGAGTCAGATTAATATAAATATTTTAAATAAGTGTTATTAAGTTTCTATGTATTCAATTTTAATATATCGGCAGTGTTGTATTGCCATTAATGCTTATTGTTAGAAATATTTATATTTTCTCTATAATCAAAACACAAATCTGTTGGCCAGTCAGAAACTGAATTTGTGAATGGCTGTTGTTGATAATTTCACAGGTATTACTTAGAACCAAGTGCAGCGATGAATAATGGACCAGTGGGTTTCACCCCTTCTCCAACGCACACTCAGTCACGAACATCCACGCCCACCCCCACAGCAATCTCGGCCATACCTGAGGCCAAGCCCCTGTCAATTTTGTTGGGCTCGACCGTCAAACCTCTAGTGTTTAACATGCCACCTCAGGTAAGTTAGGTTTGCTTGGACTATGTGAATATTCAAGATTACTCACAAGTCACATCCAATACTCGATACTCATGCTTTTACTTAGCTTAAACCTTTCATATCAGCAGATGGGATTTTAGATGGGATTTTTAACGCCTGCAGCACAGCAAATTTTAACACCTTGTATTAATATTTGAAGAAATGTTGAGATGTACTTTTGTACCCATATTTAGGTCTACAGCAGAAACATGAACATTGGTTGCAAGAGAGATTAGGAAGGTTTAGGAAATGCAAGTGAAGTTTGTGAGGAGCATTTTAGCTGTTACAAAGAGAAATAGGACTAGTATTGAAGATTTTTGGGCAATAGTTGGGTTATTGAGTATACACGATAGAGTAAAAAACGTAAGGCTGAGATGGATGACATGGTCATGTAATAAGGATGGTAAAGGAAAAAATCCCGAGGTGAATGATGAAGACGAAGTATATAGGAAAAATACATCAAGGGAAATCACGAAAGAGATGGTAGAAGCAAATAACATATAATACGTGAGTGAGAGGATCAAGAATGAACGGGAGGGAGGAAGAATGGTAGGAGGACAGAGGGAGATGGGAGGTATTTTAATACACTGGCACAGACTAGATCCAGTTAATGAGGTTGATGATGATTTAATATTTTAAGAATATCAGCTAGCCACAACTTATATTAAATTATATCCAAGTAAAAATAATTAAAAGACTGATTATTTGAGAACATATTCTAATTTGTGTCTGGAGAAAAGATTCAAAACTAAGTTGTGGAAATAAAACACATCTAGATTCAAGTCAAAGCTGAGCTTGCAAACTCAAACCTAACTTTTGGTGCCCACTCATTATTTACTTATTTATCTTGTCTTTCTTTTGTGTTTTTGGTTTCTTCATTTAGGAAGTATTGTTGCATGGTTTCAAACCCCCCTTGGTTTGTTTTGTTAGAACAAATATAGTCGAGAGATTAGGCAATGATAATTGGTTTTCTTAAGAGGCAGTCTTTACCTCTTTTTTAAGTGGCAGCATTGGAAAGTGTGAACTTTGCTTTATTTTTCAAGGTGACCTGGCGGTCTAGGGGTAAGGTGTCAGACTTCTGTGCTGGCGGCCGGGGTACAATCCTCGGTCCCGGCAAAGATTTATCTGATTACCAAATCCTTCCTTCACCTCTGACAAGACATCTTGTGAATGTGGGGAATGCCAGGCCTCCACCGTGGTTCGGATTCCACGTTAAACTGTAGGTCCTCCATTTCATCTCACAATCACCCTACCATTACACATTAGCGTAAGTGCGTATAACCCGAACGGGTAGTAAGAAGCAGTGGTAATAATAATAATAATAATAATAATTTATTTTTCAATGTAAAAGTCATATTGTGCTTGTTGTTTTTATTTGTTCCCATCCCTCCTGCCTGAAGTTTCTTCCAAATATATACATATAAATACATATTTTTACTGCTAATATTGCTAGCATTTTACTCTTTATTTAATAGGTGTTGATAATACCTATCTAAAGCGACAGCTGCAGGCAGATCACTTGACTTGATGTAAGAATTTGTGAAAGTGAATTTATTATATTTTATAGCTCCCAGATAAGGTTCTTACTATGCAAATCGGACTGTACAGCAAATTGTCCTTAAATAATATTCTTTCACACACTATTTTAAAATGACTATCTTGTGATCTTGTGTTTTCAGACTTCAACAAATCCTGCAGACAACATGTTCACTCCAGACAAAAGCTCACCTGCATTTTTAGAAGATTTCAATGCTGGAGACCCCTTTAGTTCCTCGATGCAGTTTACTGCAAATATCTCTCAGCAGCCCTCCTTCGCTAACTTCGACAATAATCCAGCCTTTACGTCATCAAGTTAGTTTATAACCACATATTTACTCAACATATGCACTGAATAAATCAAATCCAATTTTTATTAGAAGGGGTCCTATATGATAGATAGAAAAGTTATTTAAATCTACTTTCACATATTATTAAGTTGTGTGATCTACAGCTGTCAATTTTGAAAGATAATTTTATAATAATACCATCCACATTGGTGGCTGCATGGTCTAATGGTATCACTCTTGCAATAGACTAGACTGCTGATGACGGGGAGATAAATGGTTTGATCCCGGTTGGGTATACTGAGGATGTTTTTTCCTAAATAGTTTCTCAAATTTCTTCTTGCAAATGTGGGTACACTAAGTCTAAATTAAACTTTCCTCATCATAACCCATTAGAGTAATTAGTTCATAGGCTTAAAACCAGAACAGTTACTAAGACTTGGTGCTAATATATATATATTTATATCTTATTACCAAAAATTACAAAAAATAACACTAGTAATGTACTACAGCTTTATCATTATTGGTAGCAAAAAAGTTTTGTGGTTTTAAAAGGCCCTTTCTATGAAAATTGGACTATAGTTGTAGTTCACAGAAGACCAAGAGCAAATCTAATTCAAAGAACGTGTTCTTGATTTTGACAGGGGCAAGCAAGATAGTTTCTTAAATTTATCTACAGAGGAAAGCTGGTTTATTTCTTCTTAATTAAACTTTTCATCCTTTCCCCTTATATTGAGTCTATAATAGTGCTTGTCTTAAACATTTTTTAGTATCTTTTGACTTATATATAATAATAGAAATAGACAACTAATACAGCGCACATCTAACTTTACTTTGTAATGGTACTGTTTTGAACCCCTGTCATATATTCAAAAAGTCATGGATGAAGTAGGGGTGTGCGAAGCTTCCAAAAGTCAAAGTCGAAGGTCAAATTTCTTTCGGTTTAGACTTCGACATCTAGAATAACCTTCGCATATTCGAAAAATTTTGAAGGAAGGATAAAACTTCGATTAACTATCAAACGATTTAATTTTGTCTTACTAAATATTACATATCTCGATATTTAATAATTTTAAAACCGTTACTAAACAGAATTTTAACACCGAAAAGTAATTTAACCGCCATGACGTAAGCATGGATCAAAATCGGTTAAGTAAATGTTTATATTATATTCACTATCGCCAACCTAATATTGTAAAAAATAAAAATACCTACAAAGAAATTACACCATGGTTACTGGTATGAAGCAGAGAAAGCGCTTTAATTGTGCTATCATCCCAACTCTTCTAGGATAAAGTATATTTTTCTGCATAATTCAAAGGAATTCTTAATTTGTTGTGCCTTGAAAACATTGGATTTCCCTATAAAATAGAACCTTGAAATTTTAAGAAAATAACAATATTAATAAACTTAAAATCCCTTCTCAATAGAGGGAAATGTTGGAAAGTTTGAATATAATTTGAGATAGAAGTTGTTTTTTTAGTGTAAACAAATAATTTGATAGAATGGATGAAATAGGTATTATTTATATACATCATACACTGTTTATATCAGCTAGTGAGCTTTTATATTCCAACTACACTTGGCAATATATGCCTATGTACATCATCATCAAATCATCATCATTATTAATCCTTTGAATTGCTTTGATTTCAGCTATAATTGAAATTAATGCAGCTATTTTATGATCTTGGATGGATGGCGATGATTATTACTCTAAGAATAAAATTTATGTGTAGGCCTACATGATAAAAAAAAAGGCTGGAAACTACTAAACTTTCATTACATCTTTGTTCTATCGACGTTAGTTGCTCTCAGTTAAGGCTTGTTTGGCAGAGAATGGCTTCTGACATTTGACTTTGTTGTTCTTTGCAGATGATCAGATATTTGACAATGTGATGAAAAGTGAATATATTCCTCCCAGATTTAACACCAATCGCTGGAGTGAGTTTATTGTGTGCTTGCTCTCTTTAGAAGTTTCGTGTTGCACTCCAAAATATTTTCATTCTTTATTTGATTTTGAGCACCATAGCATGATTGTTTAGTTCATACATGTTTTTTGTTTGGTCTGCTTATATGTGTGTGCATTTAAATACACTTACACCCTCTTTTATTTCACCCCTTGTTGAGATTATACACATATACATTGTATTAATTGTGCTAATGAGATAGGTTTGAGGAAGATTGAATTTACCTAAAGAGTACTCACATTTGTGTGGAGTGCGAATGGAAAACCATATTGGAAAAACACCCTCAGTACACCCAACCGGGATTCAAACTTCGACCTCCCTGTCATTGGCAGTCCAGTCTTTTGCAAGAATGACCTCTTAGATTGTGTGGCCACTGAAGTGGGTACTTACACTCATTGACTAATAGGAGTATTGCTTGTTTATTCCGGAAAACAAATGCAAGTAATCCTCCTAATTTTAATAATTTCAGTAGAAGTGGGTCAAAACTTATTTTCACAAATCTAAATTGGAATGTCAGAAAACATAAGGATTAGAGGTTAACTTTCTTGCATTTGTATATTTTTCTTGTCTTTTGATTCTTATTTTGTTCAAATTTGTACTTAAGTTGCAATATAAAATGTGAATCATAGTTAAGTGATAAATTGGTCTAGAGAAGGGTTGGGTTGGCAAGCTCAGGTATTTTATTAGGGTAGAGCTCAAGTGAGCTCTTAAGAAAGCACTAATGTTTATAAAATAAAGATAACATTTTTTTTCTAGTATAGTTTGTTATATTATATTTGGAAGAAGGTACAGGAAAGGTGGATAGAAACATATAAAAGGAACAACACAACATGGCTTTTACAATGTAAAGAAGAACATAGTTCACACTTTACATTGCTGCCATTGGACAAAGAGGTAATGGCTGCCTCTTTAAGAAAATTACTCATGAACATCCAATCCTTCGACCTAGGTTTCATTTTATTGGAACTCATCAGGGGGGAGTGTGAAACACACAACACAACTTTGACAGAAAACACTTTATTCTTGGACTTGAATCTCATTTTTAATCCTCAAATATATTTGAGGATTTAAATATTTGAAAGTCCCATTCCTAGTTTTTGTACCTTGCTTCTTCCTAAACACACCCATTCACTGATAATAAAACTTATTGCAATTTGTATGTTGTGTCATACAGTGGAAGAAATAGGGAGAAGATGGCTGCAAATTGTTGGTAATCTCATAGTTCTGCCTGATAAAGTCTGGCAACTTGCTCCTTGTTTGACACCTTAGTTTAACCTAATATGAAATATTAACTATATATTTTCAGTACAAGCCAAGGCCTGTGTATGCGTGCAGCATTTTGTTTTCTATTTAAAAACATTTTGTTTTGGATTTGAGTTATTTATATTTTATATGCCCCCTATGTTTACATTGGCTGAGTTAACTAAACAATGTAGTATTGAAAAAAAACCCCAACTAAATCAACATCAGTTACCGGCAATATTGGCAAAAAAATATCAGTATTGGCAATATTCACAGAAGGGCTTATCGGCCTAGGGTTAATTTGTTCCCATCCCTCTGTTAATATATGGAAGGAGATACAGGAAAGAGGTATATTATTTATTTTTTAAATTTACTTTTATGTTATTATGACTTATCTTGTAATGTAGAGTATTTTTTTCTCTTTAGTGTTAACAGCATTGTTTCAAATTAATTAGACGTCCACTTTCAACAAACTTATGTAAAAATGCCTTTAAAATTGTATGCTTTTTAATGTAAAAATGTTCCACATGTACAGTCTCCCATCAAAAAAGGGACCAATTAATGACATAAATGAATGAAAAGCTAGATACTTTTTTATGACTGAAAATGTACTTTGACCTTGAAGAATTGAAACTACTAACTATAGATTCACACTCGCACCATAATTAAATTGAATACATGAGCAAATATTATAATACCCTATACACTCCTGTTATACTAATATTGTGAGTGAAAATATATGAAGTATTTTGACATGCCTAATTTTGTGAGTTGTTTTTTGTTGACCTTTTTAACAAAGTGGTTTTCAACAATTAAAAAAGGGCGATTACTCAAGATTTTATTGAAGGTGGATTAGATTGTAGTTTGTGCATGTTACTCAGGGCTGTGCTGGAGTCTAAGTTGGAGTTAGAGCTGGAAGCAATTTTGAATGTACTTGGAGTCGGTAAAAATGTACAGACTCAGTCTTAAAAACAAAAACTAATGATATTATAACAATACATGGTTAATATTTCATTTTGATATTACACTCTTTTATTCTTTAAGACCAATATTTGTTATTAGATTGACAAATTTACTAAAATATAAATCCACATTGTCAAAGAAGCTTTCAATGACATTGTCTCTATTGGAGCATTTTATTGCAGTTAGGTTTTTTTCATATCACTAATTAATATACTTTATCACGTTTTGAAGGAGTCAAAGTCTGACAATATAGAAATAGCAATTCAAAAGTTTGGCATATCAACTCTACAGCCCTGATCACAATAATACAAGTTGAGAGGAAGCATTAACTTTATTGAGTGAAACAAAATTTTTAATATTTCTAAAAAATGTTAAAGCTAGTTTTTTTTATTTATATCTTTACCTGTGAGAAATATGTAACTATCAATACCGTTTAGCAAAAAAAGTGTTTGTAGCCTACATAATAATAATAATAATAATTTCAACAGATATGTTGCAGCCCACAATTGACATTGTTTTGACTAAGTTAAAAAACATGAAAATACCTTTGTGTATTTTTTTTATTTTAAATGTTATGAATAATTTCACAAAAAAATATTTTTTTATTGCAGAGAAAATAATTATTAATGTGATCTATTTATTTCAGCATGGCATCTTGCTGAAGTGAAAATAAGCTGTAATAACCAATAATACAATTTGATACTTGATATATTTGTATATAATAACTATGCTTCAATGCAAAATGAATGCTTTTATAAATGCAGGTTATTCGGATCAGAAAGAGCTACAAAGTGTAAATGTATTGCAACATTATAGGCCAAATTCCAATTTGGCTTTATCCACATCAATGCATCTAAATTTTCAAAAGTCAATGTTTTGTCAAATTAGAAAAAAAAAATGTAATTTCTCTAGATGTCTTGAAAATTACATCTCTCTTTTACAGACATTCATGAAAAGTTAATATTTTAGCTTGCTAAAGGTTTAAAATATAGTTCAATATGCATAAAGCTTATGTTTTAGAGAGGAAAAAACCTTCAAAATCACATTTGTAAAATTATACAGTGAAGTATTTAGTTAAAATCAGGTTTATGCTATCACTTGCATTATAAATAATGAATAAAAAGCTGCTGAGTTGGGCTACAAATTTAAATTTTTGATCTAAGAAAGGTTTGTCAGCACATAAATGGATTTTTGTGCTTTTTATGTCAGCAATAGTTGATAGTATATTAAACCTTTGATTAGATTCTAAATTACTCAACATATTTCTGTGTACTTACAGCCGTAAATAAAATAACCTTCTTGCAGGTATGCCAACTGCCGCAACGTTGTCCAACATGTCTCCATTCTCCAGCCCTGCGCGCAAGGCTGCCAGCTCAGTGGGACTACAGCCATTGCTCGGTAGAACCATCCAGCTCCCCGCAGAGGATCGCTACGCTGCACTCAAGGATTTAGACAGCCTGATGAAATCTCAACAAACTCCAGAACCGCAGTTGGGAGATTGGTCCACAGGTCAGTATTACAGAATCACTTTTCCCATAAAATATTTAAATAACTAAATTCACTCACAGAAGTTACCATTGTCATAGCTTAATCTTAAAAGTAAGTTAAAAAACACATTGCTGGTTGCATGGTTTAACTTGTTGGACTGCATTTACAGTCATATGCCGATTGGAATTTGAATCCATTTTGGGGCTTACTGAGGATGTTTTTTCCTAAATGGTCTCCACCCTCCACCACATAAATTTGGGTACATTTATTCTAAAACTCTACCTTATTAATTTTATTCTATTAGCATAATTAATGCATGTAAATAACTCAAACAAGTACAGAGGTGCATTGGAAAAAAACTGCAACAGACAAAGTAGTCAAGTCTTTAAAAGATTAAAAAAATTACTTTTACCGTTGACAGCAATGAATGACTTTCAAGACTATTCACTTAATAACTCAATCATGTTCACATAATATATACAAAACAACCAGTTTTACTAGCGCATGTTGTTATTGGTCTATCAGTATACTATGAAAAATAGCACCAAACGTCTATATTAAAATATACACTGGAAGAAAGCTACAAGGAAAAGGCTTACACACTTACCAGAAAATTGTAGGCCTCAAAGTTCACAACCAAAAAACAAAACAACACATAATTCGGAAATTTTCAGGGTACATCAGTCCCCTTCTTCATTCTTCCTTATTTCATAATTATGGGTTTTGTTGTATATTACAATAATTGTGAACTTTGAGGCCTACACTTTTCTGGTAAGTGTGTATGCCTTGCCCTTCTATTCTCCTCTGAATGTTATACATTATATAGGGGATGAGAGAATGCTAGTAGCATTAAGGTTTTCTTTTAATAGTCCCAACCAGTGGTAGTGCCTGGCCGATCAGCAATGGAGTGGTGTATGGCTCTGGATCCCAAGGAAACCTCCCCGAAACCGCTCCACACCAAACAGCCAACCCCTTCACAGGTGAGTTTGGCAGGTGAGGATATTGTAGTTATCACTTGTCATTGTGTTATATGGAGGGCTTAACCCAAAGTTGGATTCCACGTAGTACTAATGAGAATACAACTATATGACACATTGTTATTGTTACAATAGGGATATTAATTTATTTTTTTAAAGTATTTTGATTAATATGCGGGGTAGTTGAAATGGTTTTAACGTATGTTTGAGCTGTATATTTATTTTAGTTAAGTAAGTTTTGCATATATAGGTGGGAACAGCAACCCGTGGGCCCCTGTGCCAGCGGTCATGTCCACCAGCACCAGCGTTTCTAGTACATTTGGGGTCAATCCATTCCGGACAGCGAGAGCCACGTTTGGGACATTATCTGGTTTGTTTACAGCTGTTTTTATGTTAAAACAACTATGTTTAAAACCAGCAAGAAGTTTTTCCATCTTTTTGATTACATCATGAAAATTTTAATATATATGTTTACATAGCTATTATTATGCCCTCAATGGTTATTTTAATGGATCAGCATGGGTTTAAAAGTAATTTAAAGTCAAAACTAACACATGTTCAAGTTTCCACAGATTTGCACTTCTTAATAAAATGCACTAGACTCCATAAGTTAAAAATGTGACAAATTCAGATTAAAGAATTTAGTGATAAAGCCATATATATAATTTAGATGGAGCCGTGGTCTGGGGAGCACCTGGAGTGAACGGCATGCCAAATGGACAAGTTGTGAATGGCGTCCTTCCTGCATTTCATCAATCTGTATCCGCTAACAACGCATTCACCACTAGTCAATCTATGAACTTTGCGAGCAAACCATGGCAGGGCAAGCCTCAAGGGAACCCATTTGCGGTAAGTTTTGTTCGTTTATAAATGTGGTTCGATTTCCTTCCTAGGAACTTGAAAGCAACCAGTGATAGAGATGAAGTCGAACATATTCTTGTTTGTTGCAGCTTGGCACGGGCCCCACTTCTGCTGGACATTCTAATAATCCATTTTTATGAAATGTACTCTAATGGGCACAGTAACATAAATCAACGAGGTGAGTGGATTACTTTGTATATCTTGATCGAAGGAAGAATTAAATCTGTCATTTTTATAAACTACAAGAATCGTGTGCTTTTCCCTAAAACTATTCTAAGAAAATTCATTGTGAAAATGAACATTATGGAACTTGATCTATAGATATATATTTGTAGGCATCCGTTGATATAACCAATACATTTTTAATACGCTTTAAATAAAATGAAATAATGCATTTGACATTGTATTTTAATAATGGACTGGAGTCTGTAATAAACACAAATAATTTTTACATTAGGGAGATAAATCTTGGCAAATGCTGCCGATAATTTAAGACAAAGAATGTTACTAAGCTTTTTTTGATGTGAAGTGAGGGTTATATTATTTTAACATGGGGTACTGACCACACTTGCTAATAGAGATGACTCTCATAAATATATACATGCACACATTTGTTTTCCATGACATTTTAAATTAATTAAATTTTTATATACATATAAACAGGTATGAAACACTTGTGTACCTGGAATTGTTGAGTCCTGATATGACCCTTTTCGCTTGGTCCAGTAATGGTGCATAAGCTCTATATTTATCCTGTGATAAATATTTACGAAATAAGTTTTATTTTATTTACAAGCTTTTTAAAAAAAAATGTAAACAAAAGTGTCCTGTATGTACATTTTACTCTATTTATGTGGTCGAATTTAAACAAACAATTTTTGTTGATTATCCAAATAAGAAGAGACGGTATGAAAAATATGTAAATTTTAGCCATTTTATGATCGATTAAACACAGCTTTTGTGTGTTTGGTTTTTCTTGAAAAATCTACTTTAACCTATTATGCCAGGATCACAATCAACTTAATGATCATGTAATAAAACGTTAACGTAACATAACTTAGCCACTCGAGTAAAAAACCAAAAAAACAAATTTGAACCATTTTAAAACACATTGCTCACTAAAATGAAACTCGAGCAGCTAGGGGTAGGTGGACTTGAAGCACTTGAATTAGAAGCTTACTGGAGCTACAAAATAAAGTGTAAGAACAGGCCACAATGTGTTGGTATTCTCGATACGTGTTCAGACAAATTATACCGAACAGGGTGTCTGCACTCCATAACTAACAAATGAAATACTAAATAGCCACGTTGGCGGTGCTTGAAACATGTTTAGCTGACAGAAACACATGATACACATAATGTAACAAAGTGAAAGTCCTCCCCGGGACAATTTTTACGTTAAGTGAATGTCATCAATATTAAGTCAAGCGTATCATGATGGCTTCCATTTAAAAACACAAGGAGAACCTTTGTGTTACTTTATTTAATTAAGTTGATTGCAATCCTAGCATTAAATACATTTTCCACTTTTTTTAAAAATCCTTTTCCCTGCCCTTTTTAAATATTTATTAGCACATACTTTAAATTTGAATATGTGTCTAAAATTTGAATATTTGTTCAAAATATTATTCTGGTAGGATTCCACATTCATATTGATGAACTTTATTTGAACATAAACGTATTGCCTTATGATAAACCATCTATAAGCAGAATTGTGTTGAAGCAATGTATTGACTTGTTCAATTTTGTTTTAGTATGATATTCATACTTGCACACTTTTTAAAGCAATATTTTGCCAGTTATTTTGTTGAAATTACCCCTTGCATGATCTGAGTGGGTATATGTTCTCTATCACTTTCATTTGAAATGGTATATCTTAGTTTAGAAAAGTAGACATTTTATAATCATGGAATTGATAGAAATAAATATAAATAAAAACAAACTAAAAAGTGCAAATTCAATAAAGAAAAGCCCATCATGGAAAAAGAAAGGATGCTATAGAAAATGTTTACAACGAAGTATGTAGGAAAAAGACCGCAAGGGAATTCAAGAAAGAGATGGGAAGAGCAGATAACAGAAAGTGTTAAAGTGAAAAGAGAAGAATGGATGAAATCAAAGGAGGAAGATTGGTGGAAGGATTGAAGAAGATGGAAGCACTTGAATAAATTGACCCGGCCACAGGCTGGAAACAGTTGATGAAGATGACCTAGGGAAAGAAAGAGAATATGGAAAGAATCTAGTGCACAAAAGGTGACATCTTCTTACTTTCTTCTGTCTTATACACTAGAAATAGTCCTGCATTTACTAAGTGGGCTTTCTTAATTAAATTTGAACTTATAAATGGTTTTTCCCCCCTTATTTCTACCAATTTCCATGATTATAAAATCATTTAGCCACTGGCCACCTCATAGTTAAAACAGAAAAGTAAACAATAAATCTACACCTTTTAATGTCCTGCACATTTAAACATAATATAAAAAATGGCTTTATTTAAAGGCTGATTATTGTTACTATTACTGGAAATGTTCTAATTGTCAGTGTTTGTTTACTAGAGATTGTTTGAGAAGAGTATTTATTTTATGCTTGAGGCATGAAGTATGCAAAAAAAAAGCTATTACTTGATGATGAGTCATGTAAATAACCAATATTTGTTGTGAGGGGTGTGACTTTGACAATTACAAAACTTGTCCAGTAAAAATATTATAATTTTTGGTTCAATTCTTTTAATTTTGTGCTATTTACCCTTCATCTATCTTGTAAGTTAGCAAGCATAGAGTCCATTCACCATAAGAGTGATGGTACCTGACAGTTAGCAGAAGATGTAAAATCAGATAAAAGACAAATATGATTAAAACAAATGGTTTGTTGTCAAGGTTTTGACTGCTAAAAGTGACAACAAATATCATAGTCTTGCAGAGCATATGGTTTGGCAAATGAATACATGATTTGACAACTTTTGCTGTATTTATAATTTACTTACACTCCTACTGTAGGTGTAGCTTGCGTCATTTCTCTATGGCATAGCTTACAAGATAGGGTCATAGTGTAGTCTTTCTAGGTAAGACTGGTCACTTTTCGGAGTAAACAATGTATAAAACAAAATAATATTCACGATTTACTTGGTTACGTCTTGGTATCGAGTGTTATCTACCAAGTGGCTCTGATCAAGGTGGAGTGCAAACACACCTTTGAGTTGTTTGTTGTGGACAAAAATGGGCTATAACAATAGGTAGGTTAATTTTTGTGTACTTACATGTACTGCAAATCAATGTGAAATTAACTATTTAATTTTATTCTTGGTTAGATTGGTGCATATTTAGACTAAGTCTAATATTTTCACAACATATCAAGCTGAACATATCTTCTCAAAAATAACCTACAGAAAACATAAAAGATATATGTAAGGGTAAATAGACCTAGATCAAATAATACTTTATTTATTTTATCAATATCTAAATGTTTTTTAAGTACCTTCATACTATCATAGTTTTCATTAGTAATTTCTGTCCATTTTAATTAACATAATGATGAAAATCCATTGACTATGGAGCTATACTTGTTTAAATCTAACCTAAGGAGTAGTGACCTTTTGAAATTTGCACACATATTTCCGCTCATTGGTTGATACCTGTCCATTTAATTTGTTCAAGGAAAACGTCACCAAACTGAGGTTTGGTATTGTCTCGGTCATAATTTTTCATAATCAATCGTGATACCAGGAGTGTGAAAATGCTCTAGTCATAAACATCAATACCAGGTTAATCATGAAAACACACCTTTTTGAAACAAATATTTACTTGATTCATCAGCTTTGTGGAACCTTTTTACAGTGAAATATTTTGCAAATGATGTTTAGTGTCTAAAGATAATATATTAAATTATTTTTTCCCCAATAAAAACTCTTTGTTTTTTTTAAAATGTTCACTATTCAATTTGCTTTAGAAATATTTTGTATAATTCGACCTAGCTTTTCTTCAAATTGAAAAAGTGGACTTCGCACCCCCCTATTTTATGGTGAATTTTTTTACTATATATTTATACCACTGTGTCATGCTTCTCAAAACTTTATAAATATATTTTCAAACTGTTCATATAATAGTGTAAAGTTTTGAACATACACACATGTAGTTATGTCAGTTGGCAAGAGTGTCCGTACATTTACCATTATTGGTTAATTGTAGAGTATTATATAATAGTTAATTGTAGTGTGTAGTTTTTACTGACCACAGCTGGTGTATAGTTATTTATTTTTAACACTGACCCATTATGTTATTATAATCATGTATTCATTAGCATTTGTGCTTGTTTTTTTTGTTTTTGTTTTTTTGCTGTAGGATGTGTGTTGTATCCACACATAACTAATGGTTCCTTTCAATTCTAAATTTTGTTACTGTAAGTTGTTTAAGGTCACACTCATACTGTAAGGATTGTTGACCTTTAAAAGAAGATAGGTGTGCAAGTTGAAATTCTAAGTATGTGTGTATATACACACACACTAAAATCGAAAGGATTGAGAACCAATCTTAACATCATGATTCTAGGTACATTTATTTTAAGCTCTTGAATCCAAATAGTAAAATTCAAAATTGGGGCTAGTTTCAATTGTTCCCTATTAGTTTATTTTTTTTAAGGAAAACCTCTTAGTTTTTTGAGTTAGGTCCATTTTGCTATAAATTAATTTAATGAATCAAATAGCCGAAGCTATCATTTATGCATTTTAGTGAGGATAACACCATTTAGATATCATTTTTAAATTTTCAGAATATGATATATAAATTAATTTGCCGTTTCACTTATGTGGTATTTTTTTTTTAATATCTACACTTTCATTAATTTTTATAAAATGCAATATATTGCAGTATATAAATAAAAATAATAATTATATTTTCAATCTGAGATAGGATTCTTATAAAAATGTTGAGAAATCTAGAATTGAAGCTAAAATTTAAGATTTGAAATCGAGAAAATCAGGAATCATGACATTTATAATGTCAAAGTTTATTTTAAGCTTATGTTATAGTGTCAACTTAAATTTATTAGAATATAAATTATATAAAATAAGATGGATGATCCGTACTTTTAACGACGTCTCGTAAACTTGTTCACCCCTATGAATTTTTATATAATATTATTATTGTTATAAAACTCACTTTCATTGTCCTTGTTTTTATATTTGCACTTTATGCACAAGCAAACTATAATTTAAGAATAAATATAAGTTAATCTACTTGTAGTTATGTCTGCCAAAACAATTTATACCAAGTTTTAACTCAATCTCAAGTATTTTACTTAAACATTCTGTTGCCATTATTATATTTTTTACTTGCAAAAATTGTAAATTGCACAAATCATAACATGTTTATTAACCTCTAATATGGTAGTAACGATAAAGGTAGAATTTATAGGAAATGTATCTGCATTTGTATGGAGTCAGAGTGGGAAACCATTTAACAAAAGCCATCATCGGTATATTTTCAAACCGCGATATCTCATTGGTCATCCACTCTATTGGGAGAGTGATAACTTCCGACTGTGCAACCACAGAAGCAGAGCCCAACAATATTAGTAGTTAGTAAATTAATAACTGTTGTGCATTTTTATTGAATGAGACGTATCCAAGATGAGAATTATTTTGCATGCACCAATGAATCCATAATTAGGAATATGGGATAGGAATTATAAAAGGAAAAGATAGTTAAAAAAAAACTAAAATTGGTATTACCTGGTTCTTCATTTTATCTAAAAACATGGACATGATAGAATACTAAAGTTAACTTATATTTGATTTCAGTGTGTACGTAAAGTTGTACACATCAACCATTTTAAACTTGAACTCAAAATAACTATACTTCCAAAATAAAAAAATAAAAATTACTTAAGTTTTATTTTATATAATTATTTAAATGTATTGTTAAAAGTAATACCCTTAGTATCATTTCCTTAATTTGACAGGATTTAGCAATTTTTTTTGCTTTTAAATTACTTTTATTTGTATTATTAAAGGGATAGCGGAATTGGTTTTAAAAATAATTGAATTATGTTAAAAAAAAATCAAATTTAACAATCGCAATAATTAGTCTAGTCTCTCTTATATTCATTGTCCATGTTTCTGCTGCATATATGACAATGGGTATATGCCCTATACAGCACTTACTTACACTTCAAGTGTACTTCTCTTCTCCATAACAGGTCTCTTACCCACCTGTAGAACAACTTTCCTTGCTGTCCTCTTCTCATTAGAGCCTCTTTACTCCCACCTTTCACTATATTTTACGTTCTGTACTTTTCTCAGCTATACTTCATCCTACTTTAAAGGTTTACTAGGCCCTATCCTCTTCCTTGTCATTGCCATCCTTTCCCACTTCGCTATGCAAAATTCATTCCACACACTTTCACTTCCTCGTTCCATTCCTGTGCTTCCTCTTCCTTCTCCCACCATTAAATCATCAGCAAACATAATGGCTTTCATTCTTTCTTTGAGTTTTACTGCCACTTTGTATGACCATTTCCATTACCATTACAAATAGTAGTGGTGAGAGGGCACTGCCCTGCTTTAATTCAATTTTTTATTTGGAACCCCTCCACCCTCCCACTCTCTGTGTTAACACAACTCCTGTTATCCTCATATATGCTTTTCACTCTCATTACAACTCTTCTTTCCACTTCTGCCTCCTCCGTCACTTTCCAAACTTTATTTATATCCACACTATCATATGCCTTCTCCACATCCATAAATACTATTTACAAATCTTTCCCAAATTAATACCTTCTTTTCATCAACTGTCATATGGCAAAGATTAAGTCTATTGCAGACGTTTGTTCCGTAAATCCATGCTGTTCCTTTCTCCATCTTCCTTTAATTTTATTTCTTATTATCTTTTCCAGTATTTTTTCATATAATTTGATACAGTGGCACACCAGTATTATCCCCCTAAAATGTGTACACCTCTTCCTGTCTCCTTTGGGTATTATAACTCCCTTTTTCCAATTTTCCTGTACTTCCTTCCAAATCACTTTCAGCACCTTGTATATCCATTGTGTACTAACTTCACATGAAGTTCTTATCATTTTCACTGACAGTTTGTCCACACTCGGTCCTTTCCCTTGTTTCATCCTCTTTAATGCGTTCTCCACCTCTTTCTATGTGGGACCTCTTTTGTTATTTCTTCCTGCTCCTTTGTTTCACTCACATCGCTTTCCTCTTCCTTGTTGAACATCTTGTCAAAATATCTCATCCATAGTTGCTTTTCTTCTTCTTCTCCTGTCTTCAACTTTTTCCTTATTCATTCATCATTCAAACTTGTTTTTTTTTCTGTCCTGTTTCTTACCCGGCTATATAACACCTTACTTCCTTCTTCGTCCTGTTCCGGCTTTTTTTTCCCCATCCATTCCTTCCTGGCTTAGTTATAATATGACTTTAAATTAAATTAACTTTTAAATGCAGTTGATATACCATTTAATTTCCATGTTAAATATATGATACAATGTTAAACACATTGAAAACCAGCTGAAAGAGTATAAATAATATCTATATATTATGTTATTCCTTTTAAAACTATTTATTAGTGTTTGTGAATGTGGATAGCCCAAACAACGACACAACATTCAAACCTATACAAATATAGATTGTAATTATTGACATATTTATGTTTATCACTAAAATGGACATCCTAGATGACTTTCATTTACTAAAAAAATTAAAAAAATTAAAGTCATATTTGCCAATTTAAAATTGTATTTGATTTATAGATAAATCTTCCTTTTATCGGCATGATCTTTTGTTGCTTTTGTCTGTATAGACATACATTTGGATTTAAATACAACATTTATTGATGAGCAGGAATGTNGTGGCCAACCCATAATTCTGTGTGGCCTATGGTCAACCAATGATTGATTTTTCTTTTTAATCATCAATGTAGAGTTACACTATTTGGGATTGATAAACCTTGTCTGGTTTTAAAGAATCAAATTCAAAACATTTCAAAAGGGGTTGATTTTTTAAAAAAAAGAATGCTTAACAGAAATTGCAAATATCTTACAAAAATAGAGGGTGATTTATAATAGTTTTACAATTTTATTTTTGTAACAAGTCATTAAGTTGTAGGTATTTTAGTTAAAATGGTGGCGCTATAGCTTTTTTTAATGCATCCCTTTTAGTAGTTTACAATTTCAATGTGAACTTTAAGGTTGAACGAGTTTGACATGCCTGATATAGAGGATTTTATATGTACATCACAAAATGTGAATATGATCGAGAATGTTTTAAACCTTTTCTGAGAGTTAGCTTAGCAAAACATTCTTATTAATGCTAATAATAACAGCTATTTTTTAATATGCGACAAAATATTTTTATAACAATTATTGTTTTTTTTAACTTTACAAAAAAAATTAGCTATTAAGATATGAGCCACTTTCTATAGTTTAACCCTTCAGGGACAAATAGTTTTTACCTGGACATATTTATTAGAGAATTTTATTGTATTTATTTTATTTTGCTTCAAATTTAGAGGTCCTTGGTTGGATCTCTGTTGCTTCTAGAATATTTTTGTAAAGCGTTGGGTCTGGAGTGGGGTCAACCTCAGCCCATGAGGACAAATGAGGAGCTACTTGACTAAAGAGGTAGCGGCTCTGATCTAGAAAACTGAGATTAACAGAAGGAGGGTTCATTATGCTGATTACATGACATTCACTATCCTCAAAATGTTAGCACTACCATCACTAAGGGTTGCGGCTGCTTGGTCGGTATAGCTTGTGTGCAGGCTAACACCATGAACGTTAAGAAGTTTTATATATATATATATACATTTTTTAACCTCAGGTTTCATCATTAATGGATAGTTGTAATTCTCAATATCATAATTACAATTTACAACCCAAACACAAGTTGAATATCTTATCATTAAAATATATGGTAAATTGTTACTATAAATTACAAAATAAGATAACACTTTACAGCATTTTACAACTTTTTAAAATTACATTTCCTATACAATTCTCTTCTTTGTATTATAAAATTGTTTCCGGTGTCATTGAAAGAGTTAGGTTTGTGATAAGATTACTTGAATTTGAGCTGTTTTTCCAAGATTCACTCCTCAACCAGACATATTGTGGGTTATTTCTCCACAGTATTTCCCATTCTGTCTTCAGTCAAAAAGCAGCTGCATTTAATTCAAATCCATCCTTCCCTCTCCTACTCACATTAGTAAAGGACTGTAGACTGCCCTAAAATTAAAAGCTTATATTGCCAATAGTATTTGTTCTAAAAATAAAGTGCTTTTGACAACAGCTCATTAATATAGTACAATTTTCTTAGTAAGGTCCATTTATAAGATACAAATACATGTTTTGCATATTATTTAACTATAATATTAGTGTTATTTTTATAGGCTTTGAAAAAATCTACCAAAAGTGATAGTTACATATAAGATGACTTACATAAAAGTAGATCTAGTAACTTTTCTAGCTGTCCTAACTATAGTATGATTTTGGTAGGAAGAACAGTTACTAAAGTTAATAAAACCATTTTAATATATTCGTGCATCGTAATCATGTTATCTGACATTGTCATTTTTTATAGATATTATCAACACCTATTAAAAAATAGATTAATACAGTAAAATGTTAGTAATGTTGGCCGCAAAGAATTATCTTTGAATTTTCTCTACTTTTCTTCCAACCAAAATCAGGGTATAGCTTCTTACGAAACTTGGACCCAAACACTTGCATCTGGAAAGTATTGGTTCATTTTATTTCTGGTATCTAGTATAATTTAAGACTAAGCTTGCACCTTTCTTTGCTTCACTCAGTTTTTGATTAATTTTTCTATTGGTAGACTTTTTATATATACATGACATAAATATTTTCATGTGTTGCGGAATTTAAAGAGTGGTAAATTGTTATTACATCGTTGTGTACAAATAGTTAGCAAGTATATCTAAAAATATACACATTATTTACAGGTATTACTGAAGAATTTACAGCTGTGTGTATATTTCTGTGATATTATTTTTATCTGAAAGTAAACAAAGATATTTTTAATAAATATAAAACAATGTTGTAATAATTGTCATTGTGTTGTTTGTTAAATAAACAGCTTTGAAGTTGGCATTAGTGTAAGTTTTGTTTTTACAGCTTTGCTATTTGTGTTTAATGTCTTAGATTGTATTTTGGGAAGCTTTCCAAGAACTTTTATCATCCTTTTTAGTATATTGTAATGGTACCTAGTTTCTATATTATCTGATTATAATTTTTCACCAACTGTAATAAGTTTTATTTCTAAAATCAGCCAAGATGTTTATTAAATGTACTATGACCATGACTGGTTTGTTTTATTTATTATTAGGTGTTCTGTCCTATGACAGGTCCATTCCATTTGTCAGTGAACTTAAACCGCCAATGTGGCCTGTCCTCTGCTTCCTCTTTCAACTACAATAATTTTCTTCTTTCCTTCAAGTCATTCCATATTTGAATCCTTCTCACACCCTCTGTCCACCTGATCGACTCAAGTCTCCTCCAGCCCACATTTCAAACAAATCTCTCCAAGTATTTATTTTCCATCTTCCTACAAGTCAGAGTTTCTGCTCCATATGTAACATTTCATCAGTTTATTCCTCAATTTCAAACTCAACTTGCTGGTCAGCAGTAAACTCTTGTTGAAAGCTTTATGGCCCTGGCAATCCTGACATAATGTCCTTGGTGTAGTAGGCATCCTATGTAGCAGACTTCCCAGGTACTTTAACTGCTCAATGCTTTTTATTTATGAGGTATTTATTAATATATTACACCATTTATTTAGTTTTTTTTCTTATAGCTTTAAATAAAACTTAATAAAAATCCACAACATTCTTTTTTGACAGTGAGGAAAGAATCGATTTAAACTTAACTTTTTTTCTATTTTTTCACCTCTGACAAGTCGCGTATTAATCACAACTTGTGAATGTGGGGAATGCCAGGCCTCCATCATGGTTCAGATTCCACGTTAAACTGTAGGTCCTCCATTTCATATCACAATCACCCTACCATTACACATTAGTGTAAGTGCGTGTAACCCGAACGGGTAGTAAGATGCGGTGCTAATAATAATAATTTTCTATTTTCACCTAGCACTGCGTCTTACTAATTGTTCAGATTATATGCATATGTACTAATTATATACAGTCAACTCTCGATTCTACGACCTTTCACGGTTCCCTAGAAAAGGGTCGTTATTGGAATTTTAACAGATTTTGTTCCACCCCTGACCTTCGTACGAAAAAATTTCATTTTTTAGATAATACGTGAAAAAGTTAATAAAATAAAACCTACCTATTTCTTGAAGAAGGTACTCCTTTCACTCATTTCGTCAAAATTATAAGTTCGTATCAAATTTAAAAAAATTGCGTGGGTCAACAAAAATCGTTCACAAAATCCAACCAAAAACGTAACCAAATCAAAATAACAATGTTAAATAATAGTTCGTCAAAAATTGTTCACAAAATCAAACCAAAATAGTTACCAAATCGAGAATCGAAATAACAATGGCAAAAGCAAGCCTGGCGCGTGCGTGGAAACATTGTCTTGGTTGTGGGAGGGGTTGGACAGAGTCAAGTGATATTGGCTGGCATTGATGAGGTGGTGTCTTTTTTTATACCTGGCCCACCCCAGTTACTAGTAATACAGCGCTCACAAAGATAATTGCAACGCAGCAACCTAAATAAATGCAACAAACACATTTCCTTAAACTTTTCAACCTTTTTCCCCACATTTTTCACGGTTCCCCAAAAAGGGTCGTTACTTCGAGAGGGACGCTATTCCCGGGGTCGTAGAATCGAGAGTTGACTGTATATGAGTTAGGAATAAGGAAGGCTGAGTTTTAGAGGAAGTGTACTCAAATTTGTTTGGAAGGAGAGTGGAAAACCATTTAGGAAAAACCACCTTCAGGACACACAACTGGGATTCGAACCTCAATCTCTGTCGCCGGCAGTTTAGTCTTTTGTAAGAGTAGCGCCTTAGACCATGCAACTACCAAAGCAGGTACTTTAATATTATTTATAAAATAAAGTTCATTAAGGAAAACATAATTGGTAATTAGACAAAAAACGTGTTATTTAATAAATATTAAAAGTTCTAATTTAACATCATGCAGTAATTTAAACATTTTTATCCTGAAGATAATTTAAACATGTTGATAAATTAACTTTCAAGGAAGTCTTCTATCCACTAGAAATTAAAGGAGCAAGGGACTTTTATAACAAGATATGACTTGAGATTTCTAGCTAATCTATTAATATTTCGACAATCAACTAGAAACAATTCATTAAAAAATGTGTTTACTATAATCACTTTATAGTTAAACACATTTTAATTCTAATGAAAAATGTCACCAGATGGCTATTTAAAATTAAATGTTGAAAAGAGGATAGAAGGGCAAAGCCTACACTACTTGGATTCTGTAGCAGTTTGTTCAAACTTTTGCCGAGAATCTTGGTAGATGGATAGAATGTTGTATGTATATATTTAATATTTTTGTTGATAATAGAAATGACTGGTGTGAGTAGGCCTGGAAGAAAAGGAGGGGGGAACCATGGCTGCAATGAAGACGCGCATTGCAACACAGACAAGTGCTGCCAGAAACACTTTGGATTCATTATGAGTTTGATTTTGAAGTAATTATTGATCTTTGTGCATTCAAAACCTTTTATTTTTGCCAAATTTTTCGCGGCCCCATAATTTATGAAAGCAAGACATAGATAATAGAAATCATAACTAAATTTAAATAATGTTGTGATAAATTAATAATCTAGGTCAGAGGTCCAAATTAGATATCGAAAGTGCTATGTGGGTGGGATTGAATTTTTATTTGAGGTACAGTAGAGGGTTGATAGTTTGAATAGCAAAGAAAAAATATTATTTAAGAAAATACTCACAGTGGTATCAATAAATACCAGAGTTATGACCACCAAAAAACGCACATAATCCCTTGTTGAAAAAATTGGAAACTTTTTTTATTAGATTTTTGCCTTATGTTCCTTTAGAATTTGTGATATTTGATGACAAAAAAATTTGTAAGTTTGTTGTTTAGATAAAGTGAGAATGTTTCTACCTTAACACTGAGTTTTCGTAAGTATCCCATCTATGCTTTTTTTTTGTGTAAAGGTAATGTGTTTTTGAAAATCCAGACTGGATTGATCCCCAATTAGTTCAAATTATTAACACTCTACTGTATTTTACGTGCACTTAATGAACCGATTGATTAAATCAGCACAGGAGAATTTCTATGGGTGAGAGCAAAACGGCCTACCAAATTTGTCAGGAAAGGTGTTTTCACATACCTTCTAGGGTTCTTTTATGGACCACAATCTACATGGGACTGACAGCTTTACTTTCCCTCCGAAGGAAGTTTTGCTACAGATTTTTATCACACAAGAAAAATCTTTTAACCCCGGCTGGGTTTAAACTCACAAAATATTGGATTCTGAGGTGAGACCAGATAAAAAAAAGTGATATACATATATCAGCTTATAACTTTAACTTAACATGAATAGATGCAAGTTTATTTTCTCAATGAAATAATGGAGAACAAACAAATTAGATAAATATACAAAACAAATTAATGGATTAATAAATGTAAATGTATTTTGTGTACTGCATACAGAAGCACCATCATTTCAGCATTCATTAATGATTTTATTATTTTCAATATTTTTTGTTAAAGCGTCTGGGGGCCATAGTTTAGAAAGCCCTGATTTAGGGTTTAGTGATTTAGTTTGTCTACGATTATGTTAGGCTAAGACACTAAGCATCACAATAATTTTGGAAATATTTGGTTTAAAAATAAATTTGAATCTTACATTGGAAGTTTTTGATACTAGAATTTCCAATTTTACAATTGATACAAAGGATCCATACCTAAAAATAAGATTTGAGTGCGAGAGAAAATAATATTAGGCCATTCATGAGCATTTAATTTAAATACAATAATACACCACAACCACTTATATAACCTTTTTCAATTACTTTGTTCATTACTATGTACAATAAAATCCAACATGGAATTTATAAGTTATTAAAATAAAATGTATAACCTCACTTAGTTCAATAAAACTTATTTTTTGTCACTAGCTCACAAAATACTAGTAGTAAATAAAACAATACATATCTATTAGTTACAGTTTAAATACATTTAGTAATGTACTATCATGTATATATTTTACAATAAATTCTCTTGGAGTCATTGTTAGTCGATTGACTGCAATACAACTAATCAACAGGGGTTTGATGACAATGAAGAATCACAGTATCTATAGTAATAATTGTCACACCTCTATTCACACTTATTTTTTACAGTCACCATTATCATGTTGGTTTGATGAATCAGGTACAAGGCACTCACAAACACAGAATTGGCCCTGAAAGAGAAGGAAACAAAAATAAGTACTGTCATATCACTAATTGCTCATTTGTAACAGAGCACTAGTATACATTTCTACATTCATTGTTTTCAGCTTGTGGCCTGGGACAGTTTTTTTTTATTCAAGCCATTTATTTTTGCCTTATAACTTAAGATTAGGACAGGCACAACATTATTCAGTCCCTAGCTGTTAATTCTTAATTGAAAGGGTAGACCCACATTTCACCAATGATACATTTTTTGGCCATGCCAGGAATCTAACTTGGGACCCTTAGCTCAGTAGACAAACATGCTACTGAGTGAGTTAAGGTGTCAGATCTCTAGTGTAAATCAATATATTATTTAAAATGTAAGGGATAGCCAGCACACTTACCAGTGTGATGCCAGAGTTGGAATTGTTTAGATAGTATACTAAAAGAATTAAAAACAATAGAGAGGCTGCTTTTAAATATATTCTTAAGTCTTTAAATCTTTTTAAAAATTTATTGGTGTTTAAAAAAAAGTTTTACTCCGCGATCACTCAGATAAGTGTGTTGGCTAGCCCTACTTATTTAAATAATGTAATAAATTTAAGGTGTAAAATAAACTAACAATAAACATCACAATCTGATTTATTTTTACACTCGAGAGAAAAGCTAAAATTTTGTGTGCAAACATAGTGTTGTATTTTTAGTAATACAATGAAATCTCCCTTAACAGACACCTCTGAATAGTGGATTATTCTTCATAAAAGACAGTTTAAATGTCTCCAGCAAAATAACATTTGCTATTATGGCGAAACAACTCCCCAATAACGGACTTTTTCAATAATGTACACTGCCAGAGGTGCATATTTATGCATACAAATCTCTAAACAGTGGAAAGAAAATGAAAACACCAGTAGAGTTACAGTATTTTACTGTAGAAATGTCAGGAATGCCTTTGTCTTGCGTGAAGTGTGGGAAGTCCTACCTTCCCTCTATAGGGAAAGTTTCTATAATAGCCAACATAATGACTATGGCATTTCTGTGCGCACACACACACAAACCTAAAGTACCATAGGCTTACTTATATTTCATTTTATTTGTGTATTACTCTGTGTATAATTCAATCTGTACAGTAATATTTATTCATGTGTCATAATTATTCTGCATTAAATACTGCACACTGCAGTAATTTTAGAGTTTTGTATAGTTGATATCCTTAGTATATAGATGCCCACTTCTTAATAACAGACATTTTTTAATCCTGGAGGGTGTCTGCTATTAATAGCGTTCACTGTAGAATACCTGTATATAAAATGACAATGTTGTTTAGTTTTAGCGACACTTTTAAAAGATCATCACGATACTGTCTGCCAAACCAAACCTGCAATACTCTTTTCCCACCAGCCGTGTTCTAGATCCTTTTCTTGAACATCTTACAACAGGTAGAGTCTTACCTTAACTATAAGCGAGCATATAACCCGAATGGGTAGTAAGAGGCGGTGCTAAATAGAAAATAAAAAAAAAACCTATAAGCTACACCATATTGAAACCAAGCTGTTTGCTACCGTTCAGGGTAAACCGAAGGGTACATTAAATTTCTGGGTTATCATTTAACTAGTTAATCTTCATAAAAAACATATTTAATTTTAGTAAGGAACACTATATAAACAAATTTGATAAAAATAGAATCAACAAAAAAGGAGAATTGACGCAAACTAAGAAGTTAAATTGGGAAATGAGTTGAGAGATGATATTGAGTTTAACTTATCAGAAAGAGTGTATATTTAGAATGATTGTGATAAAACACTTGTATAAAATTACATTATAACACTAGACACTTTAACATACATATTAAAAATGTGAGTCACAGTAACATTACACAATCAGACTAAAAACATCATGATATATGTATTAAGACATAAGTCAAATAGTCATTAAGAGCATATAGTATTAAACAAAAACACTGAAGTTGGTAAACTTAGTTAAAGATAGTAAAAAAGTTTTGAGAATGATGCAAATTATGTTTATGAAACATGTAATTTGATTAATCTTAGCCAAAAGGTCATTCATTATCTTTATCTTAAAGTTGAAAAATGTGACAGCTTCAGTGCAGGTGGATTTATGTATTAATTGAACAAGCTCATTGGTGTGAGCTGTCTCACATATGCTCGCTCGCTCAATGAGTCATTCATATGATTAACGTAGTTCACTAATTGATTCAACACCTTAACTCAGTTGGTAGCGTGTCTGTCTACTGACCTAAGAATCCCAGGTTCGATTCCTTACATGGTCGAAAAATGTATCTGATGAACTGTGGGTTTACCCTTTCACAGTGATGAATTCACAGCCGAGGACTGGATGTTGTGCCTGTTCTAGTTTTAAGTTAGATTTTAAGGCATATTAAACTAGAGTCTGTTCATGATAGGTTTTTACTTGGATGACAGTTCGAAAATCATATGTTGAGGTTTTGGGTTGCACACTTATAAAAGATCACTGTTTTGTTATAAATGTAAAGTTTTTTTAATTGCCTGTTATATTTTACATTTAAAATAACATAAACTTAAGTTTCCTCGTACTATTTCATTACATTTAACAATTTCTTCATATCCAACTCGAAACAATATTTTAAACATAATTAAAAGTACTTATTCTTCGTTTTGGAATGTTAGTGATTATATGTAATAATGTGCATACATTAATACCTTTTAATACAGGCATCGTATTTACTTGTAAAAAAGAAAATACTTGTTATTTTTTATATATAATTAATGATTTTATGATTATTTTATTGTATTTTGAAATATTTAACTGAATAAAATATTTTCATCAACTGTGTGGGTGCATCATTGTAAAAAAAACTTGTTTACCGTCATGTTTAACCACATGGTATAAATTCATTGGTCGACATTTTGAAGCTATGTTCGTTAGAAGTTTTTTTGAAAGTGGTGTTAATATTTTTTTAAGTGGAATAAAACGATAAATACGCTTTGTGTCAGACCTCAAATAAATATATAAATAATATCAGCCTAAATTATTGTAGTTAACTATCACATTCATACACTACCATCTGTTTTCATTACAGTTATCCAAAGTGATAGATGTCAGCTGTTGGCGTAGTGATATATTAGGGACTACTTCTAGTAACATTTTAAGCTGTCATCCAAGTAAACTAAGGTCGTGAATGAATTATATGACCAGCCTTGAGGAAAAATATATGGCTTGAATAAAAAACTGTCCCAGGCCATAGGCTGGTAACAGCAGGCCTAATGGATGTAAAGTGTTAATTAATTAGCTGGGTGGCTTGTTTGCCATCTCTTCACTCTCTTGATAGGTTCTCACAACTGATGTGAAGTGAGTCATTGTCCCTTTCACACCCAATTCTATATCACATGATAATGTAGGGGGATCATTTGAATCTTGTGGTAGTGTAAGATTTGACATGAACTTTTGAACCCAGTCATGTTTCACACATGACATAATCAAGTAGAATCAAAAACCTTTCACCCATTTAACAAAAGAAGTTGTGCCTGAGCAGCAAACATTTAATCAAGTTGATAATTATTTTATTTTATAAATTAGAATCGATATATTATTAAATGGCAAAATGCCAATGCCAAGAAAAAAATATACATACTGTCCTTCCTTGAAATACTCCTTGAGCGTGTTACTGAAGCGTTTTGAGAACTTGACAAACTCTCGTTTGCGCTGTTCTAAAGCCTGTTTGCCTGTGGTACCAGGAATAAATCCTGCCACTTCATTCACCGCGTCGAGCAACTTCTTTATTGCACTAGCAATTTCTCTGGGAAAAGAAAATATGCTATCAAATGCTACAACACAGAGAAGTGCCCTCTAAGTATTAGGAAGTGCTATATGGAACATACTTTGTAAACATGGGGCCGGTTTCATACTCAAACTTTGTATGTTTCAAGTGGGGCTTGATACTAAATAGAGGATGACACCTAGCTAGACCAGAATGGAATAGGCCAGTTTCAAATGCGAAACTGGCCCATTCCATTAGCGTTTAGATAGGTGTTGTCTTGTATTTAGTATTTTATTGTCAAGCTGCACTTTAGGAGTGCTAAGTCTGACTATGAAACTAGCCCATAGATATATATGCTGCAGAAATATGGTCTTTGGGTGTAAGAGAGACAAAGAAGGTTGAGGCCCTGGGAATTAAGTTTCTATAGATCAGAAATACGATTAGAAATGAAGATGAACATGCAAGAGTTGGGCTACGGGGGTATAGGAGATAGTAGAGTCAGCAAAGCTGATAATATATGAAAAGGAGAATGATGGAGATTAAGTATGCAGAAAAAAGACCCCAAGACCAAAAAGAAAAATAAGATGGGAGGAGCAGATAGTGGCAGGTGTATGAGTAAGAGGAGAATAATGTTGGAAGGAAAGAGGAAGATAGAGCCATTTTACTAAAACGACCCGGCCATAAACTGGAAACAGTTGATGATAGTGAGGTCTTACAATACAAAAAAGATACCCCTTTCTATTTAAAAAATAATGTTGAAACCTTAAACAGACATTGTGATAACATTTTGTCGGTACTTTGAAGGGTACATTTATTAACTTACTTTATAGTTTCCAAGAATGTTTTACGATCTGTTATTTCATCAGGAATGCGACTCAATATTTTTTTAAGGGCTGCAGACTTCTTATTTAGTTCTTGGAATGCATCTTCTGACCTACTGAGCCGATATTCCACAACTAGACATTCCAAACATAAAATATAATTAAGTATATTACCATTCAAGTCTTTTTTTAAGGTATTCAAAATGTACCTATAAAAGAAATGCCTAGTGTCTTGACCTACCATCTGCTTCAGAAGTGGACCCTTGTAGACGCAGCACACTTTCATTCATGTTAATACTTAAATCTCCACGTCTCATAATACCAACAACTAGGTCGTAAGTGAAGCCGGGATGCGCAGTTTCCACCTTTGACAACGCAGCACGGAGTGTCTGCGAGGCTGCCACATCACGACGCTCCAACTGTGCACAGCGGTTTAAGAACCAACAATTAATGATAAAACATCCATAGAGTAAACAGAGGATTAATTTAAACTTGCCTCAATCTAGACAAAGGCAGTAACAGTAATTAATCTAAAGCTAGTTTACTTAAGAAAATTTTTCAAAAATGGCCTTTAAGAGTTAATGCAAAATGGGTAGGCTATGTCGGGGAATTGTTATCCATAATAAATAAGAAATAAATATATATATATATATATATATATATATATATATATATATAAAAAGAGGATCTTTTTGTTTTTCTGAGGAAAACTTACTTAACAGTTTTCTTTAAATTGATAAATGACCCCTGGACACGAGGATCAAAATTGTGACCTTTGGTTTAGTATGCCAATACTCCAACCACTGAGCTATCCATAAATTGTCCTGTACCCTGGGTCATTATTCACTCATATTTTAAGGAAGAGTCTGTGATGGACGTGCGGAAATTGTCATCTACTTATGTGTAACCAATTAAGATCACGAGCTATCAGATAATGTAGCCACCTTCAACTCACTAAGGCTTTACGCTGCCAAATACCATACAATAACAATAATTGTATGAATGAACAGATCATGATGGATTAAATAGCCAAGCTATTATATTTGTCAAGTATGTTTATAGCTGCATCTAAAAATCATATTCTTAAATTGAAAAATAACACCTGGACACGATAAATGAATCCAGGACTTTTGGCCTAGTATGCCAATGGTCTAACCACTGAGCTATCTAGGAATTGTCCCATACCGGTACCTAGGGTCATTCTTCACTCACAAGCCAAAAGTCCCGGGTTTGATTCACGTGTCCAGGAATCATTTTTCAATTTAAAGAATATGATAGCCTATTTAGATGCGGCTATACCCATAATAATAATAGTTTTGTTATGTATTCCATTACTTACAGGTAGTTTACTGAAAACATATTTGGACAATTTTATTCCAAGCTATAATACACTATATAGGAAAGTTTGTATTATTGTGTGGTAGGCCCACCATTTAGATTGTTCCAGCATAGAGTAATAATTTGATCAATCAAAACATTGAAACATGTTTGGATCAAAGTTTTTCTTATAAATGGCGACAATTATTTTCCTTTCACCTATATAAATAGGCTAACATTAAGATCCGCTTCAGTGACAGAACGATCTAAGGTATTACCCTCGTGTTAGACTAGCCTGCTGATAAAGGAGAGATTGGGTTTTGAATCCTGGTTGGGTCTGCTGAGGGTGGTTTTTCCTAAATGATTTCCCACTTTGATTCCATGCAAACACAGGTAGATTAGCTCTAAAATGCTTCCTTCTCCATCTTTACCCCCCTTGAGTAGTTATATATGCGTATAGTCTGTGCTCATCCACTCTAGTTCATGCACTTATGCCCAATAATGTAGAATGGGTGTTGCGGGAGTGCCCAGACACCCTTGGAATTTAATGGACTTCCCCAGGTGTTCATATATTCTTATACAAACTTTTATTTGATGGTCTTGGGGTGATAAGGTGCTCATCTCAGGACCCAATGTTCATGTTCAAACCCAACCGGGGTCGACGAATTTTTCTCTAGGGATACAAATCCGTAGCACAACTTCCTCCAGAAGGGAAGTAAAGCCGTCAGTTCCATGTCAATTGTGGCATGTAATATAACCCTAAACGGTAGGCCTACCCGTGAAAATACCTTCCCTGGCAAAACTTGTAGGCCCTTTCACTCTTGCTCATATTCATTCTCATGAGCTGATATAAGTTAGTAATCAGATTGTTCAGAAAGTGCACATTAAATACTTCAAAAAAATCAATTTATTGGCTAAAGGTTAAATACCCCGAATAAATAAATTTATTGGCTAAAAGTATGTAATATTTTTTTCTAGCGAACCAACCCCTACCCCAGCTTCCCCGAATAATTAATTTTCTACACCCTCAGCCATGCCCCAATAAATATCCATAAACACCTATAAGACACTGTTGTAGCCATTATTTCCGAATCAGTCCAAGTCGCACAAAATAAAGTCAAAATAGCAAAAAATATGTCTAAGCTGGATTACTTATAGTGCTGTAACCACAACAAAAACCTTAAAAGGTAATCAACAAACAACATTATATCACTATTAGATGATTATCACAAACTAAAGCTGTGTTTGAATAGGCATGAGTAGTGTTTCCCAAACCGTTGTTTGTGTACCACCAGGTGTATGCGAAGATTTTCAGGGCGTACAGTACTCAACGTATCACTAAGTTTTACAAATTATAAATTAATGTTTGATAATGGTAGGTATGATAAGTAAATTAACACACATTTTGAGGAGATGTCATGCACTCTTTATAAGCATTTATTTACCTTTGTCACGACATTGTTTAGCTAATAACTAAAACTTTATTAAAATGTGGAACAAGCAATACTTAAGATTTTTTTTTTAATTAGGCGATGGAAGGAGTAGATTTATTAGGGTATTGTCTTGAAAGGCGTAGATGACTGTTTAAAGTTTGGGAAGCACTGGTCTTGAGGAAACTTGTAAGGATCCTGGCGTCACCATCTCGTTGGGTAACCTTCTATCATCCTGTTACTTTAAAGGCTATTTTTATAGTTCCACACTAAGTTTTATACCCTCAATTTTCTTGATAGCTATCTAAAGTTAAAATAATATTATGAGCCTATTATTTGACATTTTTTTTGTTAAAACACGAGACCCATCTACTTATTTTGATCTAGTGAAACACTCCTGAATTTTAAGGAATAAAAATACAGATTTCTGTGGAACTTCATAAAATGGTATTACTTTCTATTCCACAAATGTTTATCCTAGAAGTAAATTTTGTCCTTCAGGTACGTACCTGCGACAAAATTGGGCGTATTAACACTGGAAGAATAAGTGAAGTGACTGGTGTTTCATCTCCCATTGTCATCCTTCTTAAAATCGTCAATTTTACTAACACTAGAGATAAAACAATATACAAATAAACAAAATAATTTAATAATTTACTGTCAAGTGTCACTACGATATCAATTGAGAAATGAATCGATTTTAAACTATCAGCTAATTCGATTAGTATCTATCGATTAATCGTTTAATTTTGATTCTCAATTGTTAGTTAAAGACTAGAAGGACAAACACTGGTTTCTGAAATTTCTTTAGAAAACTTTTTAACGTCACGTTGAAATTACACGTGAGAGTAAAAGTTCAAATGTAACTGTGTGATCTTTTGTAAACCATTGTTAAACACCTTGATAAGTGTGTGTGTTTTGTTTTGTATTATTTGGGAAATTAATAATCGTATAAATATTTACAAAAACAATAAAAAACAGGAAATTTGGTAAGTTTATCATTTTCATAAAAACGAACTTATTATTATTACTAATATTACATATAAATAGAAGATCAAAATCATTGACCACATTAGCCAAACCGTAGTTATTTAATTATTTTATTATGGTCTTTGCTTTGAAGAGATTATATAATATTAATTTTTGTTTATAAAATGAATATAGGGTTTGATTTTTATGAACAATTTTAACGAGCAATAACAATATATTAGAGCCTGGAGATATACCAGTGGGCTGGTTTGATATTTGCAGCGCAACTACTTGAAGATACATTAATAAGGCTACATACATTGTACATTTAATTCTAAGTGATTGTTTGTATTAAATTTTAATCATAAGATATAGTGAGGAAGTCTGAGAGTGAAAGATAACACATCAATTGTGAACATATTAGATGACATCGAATGTTAAACCGTCCTGTTTATTGATCTTTAATGTTGTTTGTATACAATTTCTTTAGCCATACTGACTGTCAAGTTAGGTAGTTTTGTAATCCACACAAGTAGCGAGTGGAGGATCATTGTACAAACTTAAATATATATTAACAATAGACAAATCTATTGTTTAACCATTTAAGTATTTTTGCCTTTGCCAATAAAACAAAGAAAATGAAATTTAAAGGGAGGTGAATAGAAATGTAATCAGCATTAATTTAACTGAAATGGACTTGGCTTAATTTACTAATAGAACAGATATGAATAGTGTAATGATACTGTTTTGGACCCCTCTCATATAATCAAAAAGTCATGGATGAAGTGTATTTTTCTTTAAAGAACTGTATGAAAAGTTTCTCAGACAGTTTAATACACAGTACTTAGATTACAGAAATTTGTAATACCACAGAAAAACAGTCTGTAAATTAACAAAAAACTATCACTTATTATCAAATCTTCACTACCGAAGGTGTAATCTAAATAAATTGTGTGCATCATTAAAAATCTTACCAGTACTTATTTTATAAGAACAAAAATCACAAATAATCAGATCGAATAACCGTGTGATAAGTGCGTAGTAGGGCATGCATGCATTGTCATAATCATAAAACCCAGCATTGTTCACATTCGCATAACAATAAAATCCCATATAGATATAATTGATGCCTAATCGTGGGCTAATATCGTTAAAATTGGTGCTCAATCGCGGGCCAAATATCTCAGTAAAATCCATATCACCATAATAGGTATACTTCATATGATTATTTATCAAGGGGACCGGCTCAATGAGCGAGAATTTGCTTCTCAGACGTTTTGCTCTTAACGCAACAGTTAATCTATGATGCGTTATTTCAAAATATGGCTCACGCCAAAATAAAGCAGAAAAATTTCAACAGGGCTGTGTTTCCCATATTTGGCCCAATAAGGAATGAAGATACTTGGTTTTGGAGGAGGCTACATAATGCTGAGTTACATACCATCTACTTATCACAAAACATTGTACGGATAAAAAAAATCTTGCAGATTGTTAGGCAGTACGTAAAGCGCGAATAGAAGAATCTTGAGCCTTGTTCAGGGTATTTACTCATAAGCCTAATGATAAGCGACCATTGGGAAGATCTGGATGCAGATGGGAGGATGACATTTGAATGGATCTTAAAGAAATAGTGTAATGGGGTGGACTTGATAGAACTAGCTCAAGGGATAGGTTATATAGTTACTATAGTATGTGCGTCAATGCACCTTTGTGTACATTTCATTTATGGCTCCCATTAACTTAGATCATACAATAAATATATGAATCGGAACAACCTGATCTTAGAGTGACACATTTTTTACCCATCTGGGAATTTAATCCAGCTATATGAGTTTAAATAAGCACACACATCAAAGGCTGAATCATGTATATGTATTCCATAAAATACATTTTATAGCTTAAGTTGAAAAAAGAAACATTTGTTGGTGTTTATTTGACTCTTTGTTTTGATTTCAATATTTCAAGATATAGAATCTTAATTTTATTCTGTTGATTCCAATGAAGTATATTGAACTATAGAATACAAAACACTTCAAACACAACTACATTAGGCTATCTTATTTATATGGAGAATTTAAATTTGTGTGAAATATCGGATATTAAATACAAGTCTTTTTTAAGTGTTTATTTTATCAAACATAATATATAACAAGGAAGGTAGATTAGTTTGAACTTTGCCATAATCATTTTAAATAATTGTTTTTTTCATAAATTTATTTATGTGCACGTTTTTATGTAGTTCCTACCCATTTGGGTTAAATACAAAGTCTTAATGGGTTAGAGATGAAGGTAAAATTTTTGAAGAAATTTTTTTGTAGTTGTGTTGAGAGAAAAAAAGAGTGGGTAAACATTGATGAAAAACCACTCTTGTTACGCCCACCTGGGATTGGAACCTCTACCTTCCTGTCAGTGGAAAACCAAACCAGACAAGGTTTGATGGCTTAGCCTGCATGCCCACCAATATGTGTAATATTATATTCAATCTTTTGTTAAAATAATTCTGATGATTATAACAAAATGTTTTCATTGGAATCATAAAAAGTTCTCTCCTTAATAATTTAGCATATAGCCTAAGGATATAATGAACCATATGATTTTATTTAGGCCTAATTTGATTCATAACTCTTAAGTTGAGCTTTTACTCAATGGTAAGTAACTTTCTCCTAATTTTTTTTTAGCATTACATCTTTCTACTTGTTAAGGCTGTATGCTTATTTACTGATTACATTAATGTGATAGAGATTAGGTAGGTCGAATTTAGACCGTCTCCCCGCATTTGTGTGAAGGTACAGTAAAAGATATTTAGATAAAACCACACTCAGTACACCTGACTGGGATCAAATCTCGTTCTCCCTGTCTTCAGTGGTCTAGAATATTGCGAGAGTGATGCCTTAAACACGCGGTCACCGATGCTTCCCTACTTAAAAGTCATGTACCCACATAATAATAATACTCATTTTCTTCCACTTGGATGCTGGTGTTGTACAGTATGACAATATATAATGTACACATAAATATTCTATATAATATGACAATGAATATTCTATATAATATGACAATACATAATGTACACATACATATTCTATATAATATGACAATACATAATGTACACATAAATATTCTATATAATATGACAATGAATATTCTATATAATATGACAATACATAATGTACACATAAATATTCTATATAATATGACAATACATAATGTACACATAAATATTCTATATAATATGACAATACATAATGTACACATACATATTCTATATAATATGACAATACATAATGTACACATAAATATTCTATATAATATGACGATACATAATGTACACATGAATATTCTAACACAGGCATGCCAAACTCGCATGCGACCTTATCTATGATTTTATGCGGCTCGCAGGACCCCATTGTTAAAAATCTACAAATGTTGTGACAATATGACTTTTGCAATGTGTTATTTAGAAATTTGACATAATTTAGAGAATTTTGGCATGTGAGGTTGCTGCACCAAATCTGTACTCTTTTTTCGACATGGATCAATCCTCAAAGATAGTTGAATTTGCTCACAAAATTGTGCAATGTTTAGTAGCACATACTTAAGTTAACAGTTGTTTTCTCAAATGAATTGGAACCAAACACCTGAGGATCTCAGGCTTACAGACACACAGTTATCAACAATTATGAAAGTGACTCTGGTATAAGATTTAAAGCCCAATATCAACACCATTGTTGCAAACAAAAGGTCTAAAATTTTTGGTAAAATATTATAGGGTTAAGCTTATGGTTTTATATAGGGGGCTACTTTTTTCTTTTGTAATAATAATAATAATAATAATACATCATTAAGTTGGAATTGTTTTTACTTAAGATAAGCAAAATACAGATTTTTGGGGGGGATTGTAGCCCCCTAAGTATTTTTAATTTTCAATGTATTTCTTTTGATCAAACAAATAAGACACACCTATTTTAACACTTTTAAAATAGACACATTTAACTGATTTTAATTGATCGTGTGGTTGTTATTATATATATGAAATTTAAAAAAAAATGGAACATTTATGGATCTTATTTTATGTACCAGTATCGTTAAAACATCAAAATCATCACATTTAAAAAAAATAGTGCTTTACAGTAAGACTCCTCAACACCAAAAGTTTGTTTTAATTAAAAAATATCCAAGACTCGAAAAATATTATTATTGCCTGAAACAAACAAAAAAGCTGTTGCTTGTTCTCACAATTCCATTTAAATTATATTTTATATTCACTTTCTTTCTATGATAACAGCATGTTTGTGTCTAAGCATTGATTAAAAAAAACTACTAGCCTAAATAAGGTAATGTCGGTACCCGCCTCACCCTGTGGACAACTCTGATAGGATGGCTTAGTGGATTGGGTAGCGTTTTGGACTACGCCAAACTTGTACACTTTGTGTCAGACAAAAGATGACAAGCAATGACAAATATAAATCCTGGATTGAGGTTGGTCAAACAATGGGTGGGGCACCTATTATTCAGCCATGTTTACTGGTCTATTGGTTGCTCTGTGCAAGAATGGAGTATGGGGGTTTGTATAAGTGTGGGCTAAGTGGTAATAATTATCTTACCTGCTTCAGCAGGGTTCGTACACGTCCTGGAAAACTTTGAATTTTGAATTTCTGAAATATCTTAATATGTCCTGGAACTTATATTAAGGACCTTGATTTTTCCCTCACAGTATTTCTCTCCGACTGCCCGTGCAATGGGAGGTTGGTTGGAAGGGTGGCTCCTTTCCTTTATGCATTGGGTTAGCTATCAAACTGTTTAAAGTAAGTTCACCCAACACATTTAGTAGAGTTATCATTAGGCCTTTATCCCTAATTGGACAAATTTTGTATTTTTAATAGACTAGATTAATTTTTTTGTAAGTGCTTCCTTGACAACAAACAATATGGGGATTTGTGTAAAGTTATTAGACTTATCTTGATATCTTGACTCTATATCAAGGATGTGGCTTCTCTGTCAATAAGGAAATTACTGTGGAAAATTTAAAAGAAAAAATTCTAGTAGCGATGAGGATTGTGTATAATGAATTTAGTTACAAAGGTACAAGTGGTGTTGTTTTCACTAAATAACTTTTGGTAAATGCTAGATCATCTAGAATGCATTATCAACAGTACATATATGATCAAAGAAAAGCTAAATCAGAAAAGGAAAATACTAAAAACAGGTCACAAATGTTAGCAACTATTCACGAGCTGAAAAATCAATTAAAGATTGAGAAATCAATTGATAGAATGAACAAAGAAACCAATGCAAGGGCATTACTGGCTGAGTAATTTCACTCTTCTTTCGAAGTCAAACACATACAGGGAAAAAATCATCTGTATTAGCGGTCGAAGTTGCAACTTTAGTTGAATGAATAAATCGGAAAACTGCCGAAAAACTATTAACAAAAGTTTATTAAATTAGGTTGGACTTGGATTGATGCTGTAATATCTAACATTGAAAACTAAAAGTTAAATATTCAGTAGTGTAACAAATTGTGTGGCATATTGGAGATGATGTAGGGGAGTTAGGAAACTGTGTTCTTAACTAGTTAATATAGGATGTACATGTGTTAACTGTTTTACTAAAGATTACTAATCTATTGCAACAAGTGATTAACACATAAATATTGTCCATGAAAATCTGTGAAATGCCCTGGAATTGTCCTTGAAAAAATTCTCTTAGTTTCATTATGAACCCTGTTCAGTGGCCACATGGTCTAAGGTGCTGCTTTCACAATAGACTAGACCGCCGAAGACGGGAAGATTGGGGCTCTATCTCATTAGGGAATATTGTGGGTGGTTTTCCCTAAGGAGTTTTCTATGCTCCCTCCACACAAATGCTGTTACATTTCCTCTAAAATTCAACCTTCTTAATCACTAACACATTAGTGTAATTAGTACTAGGTGTATAACCCGAACGGCTGGTAAGATGTGACGTTAAAATCTTGTTATTGTTTTAATTGATATGGTATACCAAATGGGGGATGGGATAGTTCATTCCCACCCTTTCTTCTTTCCATCTATTGGTTATTAATATACAGCAATATTATTTTGTATAAGTAAGTTAAGTGAGCCTGTTTTGTTCTCTTGAAATCAAGCTATAAGGGGGCGTTCAAGTATTATGTAAGCACCTTAGGGGGAAGGAGGTCAGAACCATGCTTACGTAAGACAAAGAAAGACTGGCAAAATTGAGTGAAGGCGCATCACAATCTGCTTGGACTTTGGGCAGCAATTAAGATTCTGGGTGGCTAAACGGGGAGGAAGGGGAGAAGCCTATAGAAGTAAGTCAAAGATTGAGTGACCTAGCCCTCCAAATAGAAACATGATAATTGAAAGTGTTGAAACCTGGATTCAAGGACCTTGGTCAAGGATTAAATAGAGTCTAGGGTGATTTTTTTTATAACTATTATAGTCATGTATTCCCTATTAATACTTTTTTTTTATAACTTCAATTAAAAGTAAATTAAAATTTTAAACTTGTAAAATGTTATAACTTGTTTTAATTTTACAGGTTTGATAAATTTAAATTCATTATATACTAGTGTTGATTATCAATTATTTCACAATATCAATAAACAACTCCATGTTAATAATTACCAGCAATTTAAAAATTGCCTGAATTTTTAATATTTTTACCTGTTCAGGCTATAAGCAAAATTGCATGAAAAAAGGATGGTTATACCTGTGAACAAATGAAAAAAGTCGTCAAATATTATGTAAGAAAGAGGAGGGAGGTCAGGCATTCGCCTATTTTTGCTTACAAGGGGGCAGGGGTTAAAAATGGCCAAAAATATGCTTACATAATACTTAAACGCACCATTTTAACTTTAGCTAACTAAAAAAAATAATCTTATGATGTTTTGTTGTTATATTTAAAGTAAAAGTTATTAAAGGCTTAATTTTTTGGGGTAGGAATGAGAAAAGTTATTTAAGAGAAAGTGCTCCCAGATTAACAGGGAGAGAGCTGGCGAAAACCACTCAAATATACTTATTAGAAATTCAAGCCCTAACTTCAACACCACAAAAAAATCCAATTTATTGTTCTTGAAGTTAAATTTAGACTTGTATATGGGCTTTTTATAAATAATTCGAACAACATACTTGTTGAGAAGGGAAGGGGGTATGCTTCAATGTTTAAATAATGAATACATTTATATTTTTATACTGGTACACTGTGTTCAACATAAGGGGTGTAGTTAAAAAAAATTTTTTTTAAAGTATGAATTTGGACGTTTGGGATTTTCAAAGCTATCATATATTTTGGGTAAACACAACCATTCTAGCTTTTGTTTTTTAAATACTTGCACCAGTTAGCATGTGGACTAATTGTTAGGCTTGTCTAGTCTGGTTTGCTGGCAATGGAGAGGCAGGGTTAAAATACAAGACGTTTATATAGAGTGACAATTTTTTCTTAAATGTTTTCTTGTTCTCGATTAATCGTTTCTTCTAAATTCCATAGAAGAAATGTGGGGGAGAGTGAAACCATTTAGGGAAAACCATCTTCAGTACACCCGACCGAGATCTGCCTGTCGCCTGTAGTCTAGTCTATTACAAGGGTAGTACCTTAGACCAGTGTGGTCCAACTGGCGGCCCGCGTGCAGAGAAAATGTGGCCCTTACACTATCCTGGAGAAAAATTACAGAGAAACCCTTTATAGCGGATGTGAAATAGTTAATGATTAAAATGAAAATATTTATTTAAAAATGTCATGATTACATTTTACTACGCATGTATTTAATTAATAAAATTCCATGCTGGCGGCCGGGGTTCAATCCTCGGTCCCGGCACAGATTTATCTGATTACCAAACCCTTCCTTCACCTCTGACAAGACATCTTGTGAATGTGGGGAATGCCAGGCCTACCATCGTGGTTCGGATTCCACGTTAAACTGTAGGTCCTTCATTTCATCTCACAATCACCCTACCATTACACATTAGCGTAAGTGCGTATAACCCAAACGGGTAGTAAGACGCGGTGCTAATAATAATAATAATAATTAATAAAAATATGTGTATTAATATATATTTATAATGCTAATTTGTTTTGTGAAAGTGTGCACGTGTATATTTCTAAATACATTTTAAAGAGCTAAATACACTTCTTTTGGCAGTAAAATGTAATTTTTTTTTAAAGAAAATACATTTTATATATAGGCATTGAAAGTATGATTTATTAAGTGTTTTTTGTAAGCCTATATTAAGTTGATAGATTACTAAATATATCTTTGGGCTGCAGTGCAAACTAATGATCATAAATGGACCTTGGGATAAAAAAAAAAAGTTGGACTCTGCCTTAGACCATGCAACCAGGGAAGCAGGTCAGTCGTGTACCCCATTTGGGGCATTGGCCTAACCAAAGTACCCCTTTTATCGCTTTGTAATACAAAAAAATTGCAACAAATACCGGATATCTTATATACAGTAACTCAAAATTTTAGTGTGGATGTATATATGGTAGCTACAAAGTTTACCATACAATTTCAGTGATAAATTAAAGCCACAACAGAGGGAAATAAAGGCTTTTAAAAGTCGATACCATTTCGTCAAAATATTCACTAATTTGTTTAGCAAACTCATTTTTATTCAGAACTGTTTAATGATTAATATAACTAAGTGATGTGTTGTGTACTGTGTACCCCTGAAATTCCTTCTCATATCCCAGAGGGTACGCTTACCACAGTTTGAGAAACACTGCCTTATACCATTTGATCACCAAAGCGTGTCAACGCTTATTATTGATCTCTTTAATTAGATCATATTTTGTCTAAATAGTTTAAGCTTTTTAAAAACAGTGTGTATTTGTTTGAGAAAGAGAGCGACAAATGTCACGTTCGTTCAAGGCGGTAACGTCACATTCTTGCACACGTTTATTCTATCTGACAGGCTGTGTACTCTGTAGTTTCAGTAGCGGTCACGAGGGAGAACTAGACTGGTCACGTGCCCCATTCAACCCATTGCCTTTCACTTTTTATTTCAACCTGGGAGGAGCTGTAACGACTGAATTTTTTAAACATTCTTTTCCTCGGCTTGTTATTATGTTTTTGGCTGGGTTGTTATTAAGAAGGGTTATATTTCTTATATTACTGTCTCTTACCTTGCTTTCATCAGACACCCTGGTGACCTGGTGGTCTAGTGGTAAGGTATCGGACTTCCGTGCTAGGGTCCGGGGTTTAATCCTTGGTCCCGGCACAGATTTATCTGATTACCAAACCCTTCCTTCACCTCTGACAAGATATCTTGTGAATGTGGGGAATGCCAGGCCTCCATCGTGGTTCGGATCCCACGTTAAACTGTAGGTCCTTCATTTTTATCTCACAATCACCCTACCATTACACATTAGCGTAAGTGCGTATAAACCGAACGGGTAGTAAGACGCGGTGCTAATAATAATAATAATAATAATCGGACACCCTTTTAAGTGCCCATCTTAACTCGTTTCAGCGACGGAAGGGTCTAAGGCGTCACTCTCCTGTTAGACTGGATTGCTGATGACGGGGAGATCGGGGTTCGAATCCTGGTTGGGTCTACTGAGGGTGGTTTTCCCTTAATGGTTTTTCACTCTTATTCCATTCAAATGCTGGTAGATTAGCTCTAAAATGCTTCATTCCTATTCCCACTCCACTTGAGTTATTATCAAATACGCGTGTAACCTGAACTGGTAGAAAGACATGGGTGTGTATATATATATATATATATATATATATATAGAGAGAGAGAGATAGATAGCCCGTTATAACGCACGAAAAACGCCAGTTCTATATTGAACAGGTGACCTGGTGGTCTAGGGGTAAGGTGTCGGACTACTGTGCTGGCGGCCGGGGTTCAATCCTCGGTTCCGGCACAGATTTATCTGATTACCAAACCCTTCCTTCACCTCTGACAAGACATCTTGTGAATGTGGGGAATGCCAGGCCTCCACCGTGGTTCGGATTCCACGTTAAACTCTAGGTCCTCCATTTCATCTCACAATCACCCTACCATTACACATTAGCGTAAGTGCGTATAACCCGAACGGGTAGTAAGACGCGGTGCTAATAATAATATATTGAACAGGATGTCCTTGGTCTGAATCAACTTGTGTATGATTGAACCAATGAATGACCTTTCTTCACGAGCTCTATTGTCACGTGCCTTGCAGCGTGATACTCTCAGACGTTCAAGGTACAGAATAGCTACAGCCGGGTTTTCATTGGAAGGTTCTTTCTTATCTTACAGCTAAAATGTTATTAGATATACTTTCACGTATTAATACGTCAAGTCCTGTGGTTTTCCGTTGCCATTAAATAACACACAATCATAATAAAACCAGGTGTTAGGCCTGTCTCAGACAGGCGTGATTTCTGATTTCAAGAGCAGTTTGTTCCCCGTTGTTTTTATCTACCACACACACAAAACGTATTGGTTTCTATTTTAGAAAATGTATAGTCTCTGATGTCCTTCAAATCTGAACTCAATTTCTACGTTACGTCTTTCTTCTTAGATTTTTCAAGTTTCGTATTATATTCTGATAAATATGGCATGCTCTATAGCGTTCATACCTATTGTCAGTTATTTAGGTTATCGGAAAGTGAGAGAAAGAGCCGTGTATGGACAGAGACCGCGTGTATTGTATGTATACCGCAAGCATATTTATTTTAATTTTCTAAAGGTTTCTTCCTATGTACTGTATACAAACTCACTTCTAAGCTGAGCTCGAAGAAAGGCGCCTGAAAGGTATAGGATTGGGATGTTCTAGCCGGTCGTGCTCGACTGGTTGCCTATACTCTCGATATCGCTGCATCCCGGGTATCGTGGCATCAATTACACTGGGGGTTTATTGCTCTCCGTGTCCCACGCAGGGGAGAGGGTGTTCTAGGGGTATCGACCCTCCCCCCCTCCTTACCTCGAAAACTTTTGTGAATAGTCTACAAAGAAATCACGATTCACGTCCTTTATAGAAATTCATCGAAATTTAACGCAAATAGAAGAGGAAGCCATGTTTCGTGAATCCATGGTACATAGTGTCATCGCAGTGGCGGCTCGTGTATAGGCACTGCGGAACTGCAGCACTCCCTATTTCCACTTGATACTATCGATAACATTTAATATAATGAGTCCTTTTTTCTTTAATTCTGTCTTTATTTTGTAGTACAATATATATTCCTTAAGCTTAATGCCATTACTGCAGTAGCCATCCCCAGTTTATGAAAAATATACAAAAGTCTTTGTATGTAATTGTGCGCTTCACAGTGCCAGTGACGTGGTGTTTGACTGTTGTGCGCATGCGCACATAGGAGGGGTGTTGTGAGTAAGGTGGGACTGCCAGGTAGAGAGAGCACTGTTGCTCTCACAGTGTCGTCTCTGGCGTGATGGTGGAAGGAAGTTTTTTTTTTACTCAACGTGTTTTGTGCTTAAAAACCGTGTACCATATTCTTGAATGTGATAAAGTGTATAAGAATGTAGAATTAGATTATTATTCTGCTTCTAGTTATTCTATTTGATTCATTTTTTTTCGGTTCTTTTATTTAACAGANGTTTTGTGCTTAAAAACCGTGTACCATATTCTTGAATGTGATAAAGTGTATAAGAATGTAGAATTAGATTATTATTCTGCTTCTAGTTATTCTATTTGATTCATTTTTTTTCGGTTCTTTTATTTAACAGAAAGACTAAATAAGCTTGAAGTACTTTCAATAGAGAAAAATTTCTTCAATTGTCATCCAGAGATCAAGGGGAAAATTATTGAACTTTTTGCGCAAATTAAAACAAGAAGAATGGATTTCATTTTTAAATGAATAGATCAAAGCTTGAACTGTAACAATTTAAGTTAAAGTAAGTAAAAAAGTTTGGTTTTTTCTGTTAAGATTTTATCAAGTTCCTGAATACATTTTTTTTCTCCTTTTACACAATTTTAAAACAAAGGCTAAAACTTTTCTGGAGCAGCACCCCCACTGATTCTAGCTACGAGCCGCCACTGGATCCTCAGGTTGCGTATGTAGGATACAGCGTTCAAATCTGAAAGGTACCTGTGAATATATTGAATACGGAGTCACGGACAGCCGACAGGGCCTAGAGGTTATCCTCTAGTTTGGGAGTTGGACGTGGGCGTGATGAGGTATCACCGCAAAAAAGTAAACAAAAAAACAGCCAAGAAACACCCTAAAGTTTGGCATGGCTGTTCCTGGGGTAAAATATTCTGGAAATATCAGCAATATAAAGGCTGCATTACACGCACCGATTTCCCCATGTGCTTCTTGAGGTGTGCTTCCTCGTAAATAAGTTGTTGGAGGTCGCGTAACAACTTCCCCATTATTGTCTCCAAAAGTAGGTATATTGGTAGGTGGAGTCTTAGTGCCTGTCTAGTTGGCGGCAAGATGTCTGATAGTAAGGAAGAAAACTTCACATAGTTTTATAAAGGTCAATTATCAAAAAACTCCATGTTATTTAACTATTTCAATAAGTTTTCCACTTACACTTCTCATTGCGAATTCTAGAACTGGAGACAGCTGACGCGGGCAACGGTTGGACTCGGCCTAACCCATCTGACCTCCACCGCGAGGTAAACGCTTCACTGGCCGCGATTTTGCCCGCCTGTCCGCTGCCGGTCTGAACAAGTCTATTAGATAACATTGGTTACATCCGACTGCCACTGCATTGGTGTGTGAATGATGGGTACCCGTCATTTGGCCTAAAGTCATTTGGCCTAAAGTGTAGGCCAAATGCCTTTAGGCCAACTGCCTTTAGGCCAAATGTCTTTTAGGCCAAATGCCTTTAGGCCAAATGACTTTAGGCCAAATGCCTTTTAGGCCAAATGCCTTTAGGCCAAACGACTTTAGGCC
>CABEEJ010002206.1:0-19188 GCA_901482245.1 Timema douglasi
ACCAGCTGCTGTAACTTGTCCATCTTGAGAGGCTCTACAAACGCTTATAAATAGCCAACCAAGTGGGGGCCCCTCTTTATACCCTCCCTCGTTCGACATCACGAGAAGACCCGGGTCACGATCTATGTTTGTCCCAACTCGTCTGAGATCGTGACCCGGTTGTTTAGCGATGGCGTGTATTACGTGCCATGAGTGTAATAATGGTTAAGACAATGCTCAGAGATTCATAATCCGGCAGTCGCCAAGTGTAGTATAACTTTCTTAAACTATGACATTGTAGCATATTGGTAACAAGAGATGAGTGTGCGCAAGACTCGTCATTATGATGACCGTGCACAAGTTAACTTTTTATTTAATAACTCTATTGTAGTGCTACGTGCCTGAATTTATTTTAAGCTACCCTGGAATAATCCTCACACATTATATAACAGAGTACCCTTGTCCTTCAGACGTCGAACCTAGGCCATGTCATTTGGATATTATTATTATTATTATTAGCACCGCGTCTTACTACCCGTTCGGGTTAAACGCACTTACGCAAATGTGCAATGGTAGGGTGATTGTGAGATGAAATGGAGGACCTACAGTTTAACGTGGAATCCGAACCACGGTGGAGGACCTGGCATTCCCCACATTCACAAGATGTCTTGTCAGAGGGGAAGGAAGTGTTTGGTCATTTGGATATCACAACTGGTATATTAGTCATCAGTCTCTTATATTATGATGTGTCAAAGAGTGCAATAAATTCGGCCAACCTTATGATATATAATTATATATGCCATATATGTTAAGTGATATCGACGGAATTATGACAGCCCTGATGCAAAAAAAATAATGTATTTTATACCCCGTAATGTCCCCTTTACTGGCCACCTAGTTCAAATATTGTTATGAACTGTCAGCGTTCCCCTGCAACTTTTCTAGTTCGTTTTTTCATAGATGATAAGCCATTGAGCTTCACACGTGCATCCATTCGACTTATATAAATCCACACAAATATATTTTTTTTAAATCCATGGGTATGATATTTAGAAAATCATAGGGTAATCTATAAGGAAGTATTATCTGAGCTTTTCAATAACATTCTAAATTAATTATAATATAAAATAAATAAATCAAATAAAACATGTCTATAATGTCAAAACTTAGTCACATTGTATCAATGTTGGTGGTCAAAACTGTGCTTCCTGTAAAAATCAGACTTTAGTTACGACTTTTCAGAATTATTTTACTGGTAAACAGCCCCCCGCCTCCGCTTTCCTTCTAATATTATGCACTATCCATTTTACAAGCCACAAACAAATTAATGTAAGGACCAAATTAATGTTTATTGGCTTCAAGGGGTAAGGTGACCTGGCGGTCTAGGGGTAAGGTGTCAGACTTCTGTGCTGGCAGCCGGGGTTCAATCCCAGGTCCCGGCACAGATTTATCTGATTACCGAACCCTTCCTTCACCTCTGACAAGACATCTTGTGAATGTGGGGAATGCCAGGCCTCCACCGTGGTTCGGATTCCACGTTAAACTGTAGGTCCTCCATTTCATCTCACAATCACCCTACCATTACACATTAGCGTAAGTGCGTATAACCCGAACGGGTAGTAAGACGCGGTGCTAATAATAATAATAATAATAATAAAAAGAAAGATTGTCGTTCTGACTTTAATTTCTAAACGTGATTATTAAAAACAAAATATTAAAATGATTCTACCCCCTAAAATTTCCGCCCCTAGGCCCATGCTTAGTGGGCCTATAGTGTAGATCCGCTTCTGATACCAACACTTTTTTTGTGTGTCAAAATTAATCAAAAATTCTCCTAAACAAAAATAGAGTTTAATTTTCTTGACACAGTGATATCAACAGTTATGGAATATTCTGTTAAAGGTGTCTTGGAGCTCCATGTAAACTTTTTCTCTTAATTTAAAAGGTTTATCATCTAATGCCACTATGCCCATGACAAATATTCAAGAACTGTTGATATCACCATGTGAAGAAAACTAAGCTCTATGTTTGATTTATTTCGATCAAAAAATGTTTTGCTATAAAAACTGTAAAAACACTGCTCTTTTCTCATTTTCTCTACATCCCCACCTTAAATTTGGTCTGCTCATGAAGTGATGTCAGTTGGTCCTTATATCGCTTTAAGTCACTTTTCTTTTTGTTTGTCACTTAAAGTCACTTTAAAAAAACCGCACTTTTAGTCAGTTATTAACAAATCTGTTAGGCTTACTTAACAATTTTAAGGGTTTTTCAAGAAGAAAGATCATCATTTAGTAATCTTATTCAGAAACATTGAATTTTTATTATAAAATCTAATAGCTTCATAATATAGCCCACGTGTTAGTTTCGGTTGTTGATTTTGCCTGCTCTAATTTAATTTTGAGAAACTGAGAGGTTTTCTTAAAAACATATAGCCTACTAATGGTTTTGCTCAATATTACATTGTTGATTGCCGCTTATTGCTTTGGTGGCCACATGGTCTAAAGTGTTACTTTTACAATAGACTAACTAGACTGCTGAGAGCGAGGAAACTGGAGTTTGATTCCAGTCGGGTGCGCTGAGGGTGGTTTTCCATGAATAACTAAACTATGATCAACTATTTAATGTTTCTGAAGATAGGTTTATTGATGAGTGGAAACTTTCGTGGTTTGAGGACAAAATTCATGGAACTCAAGAAGGTATTAGAGTAGACGAATTTTGGAGCTATTTATTCATATTGTATAATCCAGCTGAAAATTAAAAATATCCATCTCTGTGTAAATTTGTAAAAGCTTCCTTAATTTTTCCCAAGGGAAATGCAAATTTTGAAAGAAGATTTTTTCCCCTCACAGAATATCAGGCCCAAATGTCTTAATATACATTAAGTGCATGTCTAACTACAAAAGATGCATCACAATTGTATAATAATTAACCAGAGCTAGTGTCCATTACAACACAGCTATTAGCTCTTGCCCAAAGTGCTCACAAAAGCTATCAAAATTACCCGGAAGAAAATAAAAGAAAAATGATGATAAAAAGAGGAAATAAAATTAATACAGTGAAATAAGAAAAGAAGAAAATTTAAGAAAAAGCTAAAATTACAATTATTTTTAAATTTACTTTGGTGAATTTCTTAAAGTTAAGCTTTGGTTTTAACTGGTACCTTTTGTTGGGGACAAAGAGAAATAATATAAATGATTTATACTTTTCGGATATTCTTGCCACTTTTAGTCACTTTTAATTGCCTTTTAAGTAACTTTTTTATAATTCTTTAACGGCTTCTTTTCACTTTTCTCACTTATTTAAAGAAACTTCAGCACTTGCATCCCTACTCATATGACGCTGGCCCTATGCGCAAAATGTATTGTATTGGTTAGTTAAGTTTGAAAAAAAAAGTTATGGTAGAATTTTGGTACGAAGAAAGGTTTTAGGGAATAAAAACTTATTTTTATCTGTCAATATTGATATCATTTTCTATATTATTAGTATTAGCTAACAGGGATTGAAACTTTCTATCACATTACTTGATCCAAGGATATATATTTATACTTTAATAACTTTTGTAACTGTCAGTACCTTTCTTCTTACCAGAATCCTTATGAGGCTATCAGTGTGTATTTTAAATTCTTGGTTTATTGATGAATTTGTGTATATTTTTTGAACCAATTAGATTAATGTTTTAAGAATATAAATGTTTATATACTGTACTGTAGATATAGACTGACTGTATGGTTAGCCATTTAGATTTAAATAATATTAATGGTTTTGAAGATCATTTAGGTATTAGAAATTAGTTTATGGGCCAGTTTCATCTTCAGAATTAGTACGCCTCAAGGCAGCGCTATACTAAATACAAAACGACATACCTAAACTCAAATGTAATCAACCATTTTATCATATTAAACTAGTCCATTACGTTATGATCTAGGTAGGTGCCTTTCATCTAGTATGGCTCCGAAATTGAGGCATTTAAAGTCTATGAAATTGGTTCTATCTATGAAGCCATAATTATTTAAATTCTCATTGAGGTTTATCCTGTATGATTTTCATTCGAATGCTGATGTATGTATTCGTCCTATTTAGTACCCTTCCTCACTCTCTATTCTCTTATATTAAGTTACTAATGGTCCCTGCTTTTAATATACCATGCCAACTATTATTATTATTATTATCATTAGCACCGCGTCTTACTACCCGTTCGGGTTATACGCACTTACGCTAATGTGTAATGGTAGGGTGAATTGTGAGATTAAATGAAGGACCTACAGCTTAACGTGGAATCCGAACCACGGTGGAGGCCTGTCATTCCCCACATTAACAAGATGTCTTGTTCGAGGTGAAGGAAGGGTTTGGTAATCAGATAAATCTTTGCCGACCATGCCAATTAAAAACATATAGTCCTTATTTTACGACTTACCGTATGTGTATCTGTATATATATATATATATGTTAAGTCATAAAATATAAGCTATATATTATATATTCTATTATAATATATTTTGAAAACCCCCCTGCACCAGTGCTCATGTGATCTAAGGGGTCAGGCTTGAAATGGACTGAATTACCTGTGACGAGGAGGTTGAAAATATAATCTCAGCAAGTTGTACTGGGCGTGGGTTTATCATCCCTTATTTAAACTAATGCATAGACAACTATTCCACATTCATCATACCCCTTAGTTTAGAATAGATTTGAATAAATAAATTTGAAATAAATTTATTTACACAAGTATTTTTTTTTGTCTGATTATAAATACCACTTATAACATTGTATATATTGTCTTTTTTTTTCTTTCAATCTTTATTTTATTTCAAAATGAATATTATTTCAGAAGATTAAAAATAACCCAAATGTAATTTTTTTTATTTTTTTAAGAGCTAATTCATCAATTATTATGAATTGAAAATATTGAAACATTTTAACGTTATTTAGGGATATATTTATTTTTGGTTTCACTTTATATTTTCCTAAGTGGGCTGTGTAGATGGAATCCTTTCCTGCCACAGAATAAAATACAGTCAAATAACAGTCATTTTTGCATACTTTTTAAGGGGTAACAGAGGATTACTCATTCCTGGTATTCGTATTGACTCAAACCACACGTAATCCTTCTTTTCATGTAATATTTTTTAATGGACATTTAATAGTAAAAACATGTTATTTTAAAAATGCTTTTACCTTGATCGTTAGCTTTTAGAACGAGCCCTTGTTAAAAAAAATACAATACAGCATTCAAATGCGCTGGTTTTATAAATCATAGTAATTATTTTATAATTAGGATGAATAAGCTTCATATTTCAAGGCTTAATTGTCTGTAGTAATTCATTATATATGTAGATTAGTTACATTGTTTTCTTTAATTCTATTATCTATTGTTGGCGGCTCTTACGTTACAAAAATCCTGTTAAAATGTAATTAATTTAAAATAGAGTGGTACGAAGTTATTTTCATATGTAAAGAAAAAGCTTGTAGATGAAAGTGCATACTTTTTCCACGGGCGCTTATTATATCGTCATTATTTTAAAACGCACCACTCAATGCACTGCAATACAATACTTTCAGTTTGAATACTCTGATTTTCCTAAGAATGGACATTTGGGGCAAATAGAAGCTTAGTGGCTGCCAATGAAACATTTGCTTAGGATGGAAAACATCACCGATTCTGTTGGAGAGATATTCGTTATTATTAGAGAAGTAGTTTTATTCACTAGGCTGGTGAGGTATTGGTGTATATAGATTAACCCCCCAAACAGCTTTCCCAGATGGCAAAAAACATCTGTTTTCTATGATCAATGAAGCACAAATTGCGGACTACTGAGCTGCACGTATGAATATATAAATAAGATTTATCAATGTTTTTATCAACCACAAAAGGTTTTTTCCATGACGATTTAAATTCAAGAGTTTTGCTAAAAGGGTAAACATTATGGTATTAAGTGATTTTGGGATTTCCTATCATTATCATAATGAAAGTGATGGTCAATTTTCTTTTTTTTCAGGACTATGAATGAAATGTCGAAATAAATGCTAATTATATTGAAAGCGATTGGGACAGAATAAAATATGTTGTAGTTGAGAGCGCGAAAGATGTGTGAGGATCTGCGATGGTGGGGAACTTAAAAAGAAATACATGGCGTAGGGAACAGGTGAAAGAAGCTGTGAGAGAAAAGAAAGAAGAATACAAACGAAAAATTTGTTGTGAAAAGTGAAACAGAACGTTATAAGTTGTGGGACATATCGTCCTATAGAAAGAAAACGATTAATGCAAAGAAAGTAGTAGAGAAGAGGAAAGAGGACTAAATGAGTTTAAAATAAGGAGAAAGAATGCAGAATGATTTTGAAGGAAATAAGAAGCTGTTGTGAAAGTGGGTGAAGAGACCTAAACAAGGAGTGCAAGGAAAGAACTATGGCATTGACAATGAACGTAGTGAGATGATCTGGGATGACAACGGTATAAGAGAGCGATGGTGGGAGTATTTTGAGCAATTATATGACGAAAATATGGAGAAGTAGCAGAAATTAGGGAATATTATATGATGAGAGAAATAATTAACTAAGTTGAGTTGTTGATAGCTATGAACATGTTAAATAATGACAAATATTTGGGCGTAGATGGGATCACAAGTGAAATGCTTGATTGTGGGGGGCGTAGCTATACTTGCCAAATTGTGTGGGTGGTTCATTATGTGTGCTGGGATTTCAAACGTTCCAAATGACTGGAAGAATCATTGTATCTTTATACAAAGGCAGTAAAAGGGAATGTAAGAATTATAGGCCAATATTTTTGTTGAGTATTGCATCCAACATTTTTAAGACAGTTTTAATTGAAAGGTTGGGCGAAAAAACTGCGAACAATATTTGGATTGTAGCATGTGGTTTCATGCCAGGTAGAGGTTGCAAGGACCAGATATTTGCATGTCATCAAGTGATTGAGTAATGTATGGCAGTAAAGAAGAAAGTTTGTTGTGCTTTCGTTGATTTGAAGAAAGCGTGCGATCGGAGGAATGGAAGTACGTTATGGAATGTTATGAGAGAATATGGTGTTGATGCATGGCTAGTAAATACAATTATAGTGGTGTAGGATGAATGTAAAGCGTTCGTTAAGGTAGATGGAACTTAGGGCGAATGGTTTGGCATCGAACCTGGTGTTAGTAAAGGTTGTGTTATGTACCCATAGATGTTTAATGTTTTCACAGATAATTGTATGAGGGTTGCATTTGAGGACAGACTTGATGAACATATGAACACAACGCTAATTGAGAATGCTGTTATATGTATATGATTCCGTATTAATGGCTGAGAAGGAAAGTGTTTTGCGGAATGCATCGCATCGTTTGATTTTGGTGACAAGCATAATGAATTTTCATATGCCTCCAAAATTAAGGTGATATTGTTTGATATGGACGGATAAGGAAAATGTTTATCAACTTAGTTTAAATTTAAAACTGCTATAACAAGTGAACGATGTTGTGTATCTGGGCAGAATTGTCTGTAAAAATGGAAGGATAGATGGTGAAATAGACACACGGGTGAATACACCTCGTAGAGTAGTTTGATGTATGTGGTTTATTGCAACGATTAAAGTAGTATTGAAAGAGGCAAAGATTGTAGCATACAAACTGGTTTTAACACCAAAATTGTTTTATGGAAGCATGGCTTTGTCAGGAGAAACACAAGAGCATAATGAATGCGGTTAGAATGAGATATCTAATAAATGTGTTTGGAAAAACTCATATGGACGGAGTCAGTAATAAATGGGTGATGAAGAAGTGCAGTTTGAGATATAATCCAATATATCAATGTGAAAGATGAGTCTTAAGTTGGTTTTGGCATGTTGAGAGGATGAGTGTGGATCGAGTGACGAATCAAATATATGAAGGTAGAGTGTGTGACAACCAACCCTATTGGTATTAATTTGATAACGTTACAAACAAGGTAAAATTTAAATGGATAAATAATTTGTTTAAAAATAAATAAATTTATTAAAACAGAATTAATAATAATTAGGTTTACAATAATGTTACCAGATTACAAGTTTGAAGCTTGTTTCAATTAATAAGACTGTGAAATTTGATGGTCTTGCTGTAGCTACAAGGGCTGATCAGGCGCCAGGCTACAGGTAGGTGTTTTCTAAGGAGAAAACAATTAAGTAGTAATTAACAAAAGGTATCGAACCAGATATACATATAAATTTTAGTCAGTTTTCTTGACTGGGTTTTAAGATAATATCCTTTAAAACAATATTGGATAATGATAAACAATAGAAAGATCTGTAGATAACAGAGGTCGATGGCTAATAAACAGGTGTCAACAAATTAGTACTATGGCTGGTCTCTTTCCCTTCCGGTACTGCCAGAGCATTCAATAGTACAAACACTTTTAATTACAATTACACTAAGAGCAACACAAAAAACAATAGGAGCCAAAAAACAGGCAAATGAAAAATAGGTATTATTTCCGTGGACCCCATTATGACTCAAGTGGATTTCCACGGGTTGCTCACCGAAGCTAATACCACACGTGAAGCGTGACTACTTGACCAACTCAAAACATAGATTTCCATTAACAAAACTTTTATTTGGAATACAAGACTGACAGCCTGGTAGTAGCCATCCAAATATTAAACAGATGCACATGACATCCAGGTCGTCATAAGAAACATTGGCTCAAAATAAATAAATGGATCCTGTGAAGGTTTGTATGTCTATGACTAAGACATTACTACTTTCAAAGCCAAAGGCTCATTAAAAAAAAAAGTAGACTTATCCTTCAAACTGCAGGACATGATATATAACCAATTAAACAAACTATTTCCATCTTGAAGCCAAAAAGACTTGAAATGAAATAACAGTCCATTCGACATAAAATTAAACTAACAAAAATTGGCTTTGACTATAAACACAGAACATATAAAATATCAATATGTCTAGATATACATTGTCTAGTTGAACAATTATTATTATTATTGGCACCGCGTCTTATTACCCGTTCGGGTTGTACGCACTTACGCTAATGGGTAATGGTAGGGTGATTGTGAGATTAAATGAAGGACCTACAGTTTAACGTGGAATCCGAACCATGGTGGAGGCCTGACATTCCACACATTCACAAGTTGTGGTTAATACACGTCTTTGTCTGATTGTGTGAATCAAAAGGAAGTTCTAGGCTACGTAAGACGTGGCTAATTATTGTAGATGAATGTGTGAAAAAGAGGAACACTAAGAAATTTAATAGTAAAAGAGCATATATGACTCGGTGTATGGATGTTATTGAAGTGAAAGAAGTATGCATGGATAGGAAATTGCGAAGAACATTAGTGAGGATGGATTAAGTAACGAGATGCTTTTTGAGTTATATGTACTCTTTCTTGCCTTTACCGTAAGAGAATGGTGTGATTAGGTATATATGTATGTATGTATGTATGTATGTATGTATGTATGTATGTATGTATGTATGTATGTATGTATGTATGTATGTATATGCATGTATGCATGTATGCATGTATGCATGTATGCATGTATGCATGTATGCATGTATGTATGTATGTATGTATGTATGTATGTACGTATGTATGTAATTTTTAAGATTATTTGTACTAGTTAATTTTACTATTGTTTATAAGCAACTTAGGTTACGTTAAATAATATAACATAACACAAAGGCTTAAATTTAAATAGCTGGACTGTTAATCAATTAGATATATAAACATATATTTGTAAAGATGGTTGAAATTGAGAACCAAACTTTCGTGTCAAGATTAAGGGAGATATGCTATTTACCTAGTCCAGCCAGTTCTCAGGCACTATCTCAATAAATGGTGTGATCTCTCCTAGTCCAAACAGTTATCTGGCTCTACTTCAAGATCTGACGCAATCTATTATATTCATACCAGTTATCTGGCACTCTCTCAAGGTCTGGTGTGATCTCTCCTAATACCACCAATTCTATGGCACTTTCTCAAGGTCTGGTGTGATCTCTCCTAATATCACAAATTCTCTGGCACTCTCTCAAGGTCTGGTGTGACCTCTCCTAATACCACCAATTCTCTGGCACTCTCTCAAGTTCTGGTGTGACCTCTCCTAATACTACCAATTCTCTGGCACTCTCTCAATTTCTGGTGTGATATCTCCTAATACCACCAATTCTCTGGCACTCTCTCAAGTTCTGGTGTGATCTCTCCTAATACCACCAGTTATCTGGCACTCTCTCAAGGTTTGGTGTGATCTCTCCTAATATCACCAATTCTCTGGCACTCTCTCAAGGTCTGGTGTGGCCTCTCCTAATACCACCAATTCCCTGGCATTATCTCAAGGTCTGGTGTGATCTCTACTAATACCACCAATTCTCTGGCACTCTCTCAAGGTCTGGTGTGATCTCTCCTAATACCACCAATTCTCTGGCACTCTCTCAAGGTCATGGTGTGATCTCTCCTAATACCACCAATTCTCTGGCACTTTCTCAAGTTCTGGTGTGATCTCTTCTAATACCACCAATTCTCTGGCACTCTCTCAAGGTCTGGTGTGATCTCTACTAATACCACCAATTCTCCGGCACTCTCTCAAGTTCTGGTGTGATCTCTCCTAATACCACCGATTCTCTGGCACTCTCTCAAGATCTGGTCTGATATCTTCTAGTCCTACCAATTCTCTGGCACTCTTTCAAGATCTGGTCTGATATCTTCTAGTCCTACCAATTCTCTGGCACTCTCTCAAGATCTGGTCTGATATCTTCTAGTCCTACCAATATCTCTGGCACCCTCTCAAGATTTGGTCTGATATCTTCTAGTCCTACCAATTCTCTGGCACTCTCTCAAGATCTGGTCTGATCTCTTTTAGTCCTACCAATTCTCTGGCACCCTCTCAAGATCTGGTCTGATCTCTTCTAGTCCTACCAATTCTCTGGCACCCTCTCAAGATCTGGCCTGATATCTTCTAGTCCTACCAATTCTCTGGCACTCTCAAGGTCTGGTGTGATATTTTCTAATTCCATCAGTTTCCTGGCACACTCTTAAAGTCAGGTTTGTTTTCACCTAGCTTCTTTAGCTCCCAGGTAAATTCAGAGTCATGTGATCTTACATCAACCAATTGATTAAGGCGAAAACATGAAAGCCCATTTGAACGTAATGTTCACAGATGTGGAGTGCGGGAGAGCGGAGAGTGGGTCCACCACGTCGGGGGATCTAGACACTGGTGACGGCGAGGGTGAAGGGGAAGAGCATCAGGACGAGGTAAAACCTCGCAAGATCCGCCGCAGTCGTACCACTTTCACCACGTACCAGCTTCACCAACTGGAGAGAGCCTTCGAGAAGACGCAGTACCCAGACGTCTTCACAAGGGAGGAACTCGCCATGCGGCTCGACCTCAGTGAGGCGCGTGTCCAGGTGAGTCTTAGACAGCCTGCATGGTCTATTACAGTAGCCCCATGGCTTCTTTGGTGATGACTGACAGCTCACAGCTGACTTCTGACAGTCAACATTTAGGTATATACCTAATTTTTGACTGTCAAAAGTGACAGCTGCTAAACATATGTCTTTGCAGATCATCTGGTTCCACGTAGGGATACGTAATTTGTTATGGTAACTTTTTAAAGCTGTCAACTGTCAGCTGTGAGCTGTCAGTCAGCACCAAAGAAGCCTTTGAGCTACTATAGTTGGGATAGCTTACTATATATCACTATCTATATTAATTTCAGATGATTCTTATGCAATTTTCACAGTTTATTAGTAGGGATTGAAAATATTTTAAACGAATCTCATGCTTATAATATCTAACTATCTTGGTCGACTTCAGAAGATTCTTAGGCCACTTTCACAATTTAACGGTAAGGCTAAATACTATTCAAAACTTACTAAAACTTTTTTCATCAACCCCAGGATGGCCAACTTTCAAGAAATCTTAAACCGCTTTCACAATTTAGAAATTGGGGTTGAAAATATTCCAAGTATCCATTGATTATTAAAAAAAACTATCTTCATTGACCTTTGATAAACTAACCTTAAGGACATTCTTAGCCAAAAAGTAGATCACCCATTGCAATTAATAGATGGTAAGTAAACATTTTCTCTATGGGAAGAGGTATCACTTCCCAAGGGATAGCTTAAATAGATATATTTTTGAAACTTTAATTCTCTTGTTTGTAAAATAGGATTTCGGATGGACGTATTGGATTATTTACTCCAACACAGACATTTAAATTTCAAACTAATCGCCAACTGTCTCCTCCTCCTTTTCAATATAATACATCGCGATACCCAGTTCCTCCCCAAGGGGCGATCGAGGTGGGTGACTGTCCGGGGCACCGGGCTCTAGGGGTGCCACGTTACCCATGTCGTCTTAAAAAACTACAAATAAAAACCTTTAAATGCCACTTGTAAACAGAAAGCACAGCTATGAAGATACAATGACATTGCACAATGTTTATAGGGGCTACAAACCCCCCCACCACTTTTTTTCAACCCATAAACACTGGCCAATTAACTGTTGTTTTTTCAACCTACTGGTTGTATTAAGCAAGCTATCTAGATAGCCGAAATAGATTGTGCAGTGGTTTTATTTCTAGAATGAAGGATTTATATTAAGTCTAATATTTATTGTGCCATACATTATTGACTGGTAAGTCAACGTGAATTTTAAAGCGGTGTTAATTAAATAATCTAAAGAGAGGATTGCGATAGCTCCATTTTTCAAAAGCTTTTACTTTGACATTATATTGTCATATTGTTTTACTTTCTACAAAATATAAATGTTTATGCATAGCTTAGCAGTAGACCAATGACGTAGCGATAGAGATGGAAGAAAGTAATGACATACCCCCTTTGTTAGACCAAAATATTACTCGAGGTTCATGCATATAAATTAGAATGAAACTTTTGTTCCTACAATTTTCGAAGACACCCATTAGTGACTTAGCCTAAGCACAGTTAGAGAAAAAAAGTTTTTTTAAGGCAGATTGAGTGTGACATAATCGTTGCTTGTAGTGACAATGTGCATTGTTGCCAAATTTTACATCATTTTTATCAACTGACTTTATTAAAATATAAATGTATTTAATTCATCTATATTTCAACATAAGAAATCCATCCATATTGTAATGAGCTCCTTTCAAGTTTATAGGACGTTAAAGAGGGAGGGGGGGGGGGGCTTAAATCAAGGTTTGCCCTGGCTCAAAATTATGCTCGAGGCGGCCCTGGTGATAACTAATATTTTAAAAATAATCAGTGGCAAAAGAGGTCACGTGACTAAACTCTCAATCAACAGAATATCTTTTGACGGTAATGTCAAGGTTATACTCCCACTAGGGATGGTTTTCCTATTGGGCACCATACAAACTCATCAACAAGCCGTAAAAAAATATTTAAAGTTAGGTTGGTCAAGTCATCGACACGACTTGGACCAACTCATCGACAAGCTCCAGTATAAGAGGGTAAAGACATCGACAGTAAGCCCATCGACAAAATTAAAACAAATATATGGAAGACTCAGTGGGTCAAATGGTCGACAGCAGTAGGACCATGTCATCGACACTCAACCTGTCCACCAAATATAATCACATATTTTTAAGGCTAGATAGGTCAAGTCATTGACACTACTTGGACCAACTCATCGACAAGCTCCAGTATCGAAGGTTCAAGTCATCGATACAATAATAATACATCCTATCAATAACTATTTTGTAATAAAATATAATATAATATATAAAAAATAAAATAATTTTTGTGTGTGTATGTGTAAGGGGCAATGCGCGATATCTATCACACGCAGAAGTTTTAAATTTTTTAAAAGTGCCTCTTATGCATGAGCATGTTCAACTCGAGGCTGGAATCTTAAAATTGAAATTATATATATTTTATATTAATTAAAAGCTGTTAGTGGTAGTATAAATGGTACACATTTTATAGCTATCAAGAACACAATAATACAAATTGGTTATCAAGGTATATAAAGATTTTAATATACATATAAAAATATATTAAAACCCTTCTATCAGGCAACTTACACCAGTGATCTCGAGGTAGGTTCTCGCGTACTATTGAAGCACCCATTGCGTTTGAAAATTACGAAACAACCCTTTTTATTTCCAAGGTGTTCAATAGTTCTTATTTTTTTACCAATCAGCATGCATAAGAGATGGCGAGTTAATAAAATATAATATATACTAAAATAAAAGCCATTATATATATTCTTAAAATCAAGATTACATGTCAACTAGCTGTGTGATTCAAATAAAACATTAAATCAATGATAAGAAATTTAAGGATATATAAATATGATTCAAAGTTTGAGCTACGATACATACGCAACATACTTTGGTGCTGGTAAAATGGAGGGCTTAAAAATTCCTGAAATTAAATAATAATTTACTTTTCAGAAGATTCAGATCCGTCCGGTGAGTATAAGAACCACCTCAATCCTCCATTAAGGTCCTTAAATTTCAAATTGAAGAAGCGGTAAATGGGGAAGAGGGTTCCTCTCAAGATTACTAAAACTTATTAAGAAAACTTATTGGTGATATAAACCTTCCTGGAGAACCGAATGACGTATGAACATATCAAATTTCAACATTGAGGCCCGGGAAATGGAAGAGATCGAAAATGATACAACTAATATAGAACACTACTTTCCAAAGTTGTTTAAAATTGAAATTTGGCAGGCATGTAAATATACAATACAGTATAATAAAATAAATATTAAAATTACAAAATGGGAATGTGGGAACGTAAAAGGTGTATATTAAGGGGGGTACTAGCTTCAAATATTTCCAAAATTATTTTAAAATCTCCTTTTTGCCATGAAAGATAATTAAAATTTGCCGAGTTTGTTAAAGGACCACCCTACAATAACCACAAATTCTGGAAAGCTTGGAAATTAAAAATAGGGAGTGAGAAGAAGGATCAATAAATAAAAAACTCTCAATATGGTAGCAAATTTGAATTTTGTAAAGGCAAACGAAAATATCTAAAACCAAACGAATAAAAAAAAACTAGATCTAATCTTAGAGAGGGTCCACTAGCATTGCGATAACAGTTAAAATTAACAAATTCTGGAGACGGTGAGCATTGACGCTCTTTAAAAAATCATGATGCCCATTAATCATTATGTTTCTGTAACAGAGTATATTATTTACTTGTTCTTTGGTGAATAGCGATGTTATTTTTTCTAAAATATTTCTTTAACAATGTATATTAGTTTGTTTATCCTATTTTATGATAGTGCTTAGGTAAATATCGCACAATTATGAATTGCCTCTTTTTGTGCACTCTGACCAGGTAATATTTAATTTCATACGTATATTTTATTTTTATTTTTTTATTTCCGTGATTGGTTTGTAATTGCCATAGTTAGCTCAGGATTCTACAATGAGAAACTATCAAAATGTTGGAAGCAGCATGTTTAACTTTCTAATATGATATATTTTTGGTGTTGCTCATCTGTGCGAAGAACGGGTAAACTGCTAGTTTATACTAATTAGTCTCTATGTTAACTGGACGTCCCAGTTTTATCCACGTGGTGACCTGGCGGTAAGGTGTCAGACTTCTGTGCTGGCGGCCGGGGTTCAATCCCCGGTCCCGGCACAGATTTATCTGATTACCAAACCCTTCCTTCACCTCTGACAAGACATCTTGTGAATGTGGGGAATGCCAGGCCTCCACCGTGGTTCGGATTCCACGTTAAACTGTAGGTCCTCCATTTCATCTCACAATCACTCTACCATTACACATTAGCGTAAGTGCGTGTAACCCGAACAGGTAGTAAGATGCGGCGCTAATAATAATAATAATAGTTTTATCCATATGAAATTTAGCACAATCGGTACATTGTTTTCGGTGTGATTGAGTGACAAATAAACAAAAAAGCACTTAATTTTTGTATATTATTTGTATATGAATGAAAAAATCACCTGTGGTGACATCTTCTAGTTTGCCTAAATATTTATTTATAAAAAGTTAGAAACAGTTTCATGGCCCTTCGTTTGGAATACTTCCATATATGTGTAATAAAACCAGGTTTCCGCTTTACATGTTTTTTGGTTCTGTAGTTACCTGAATAGGTAGTCACATTGTCTAATGGGTTAGATTCACAATGGGTGTGAACACACTAAATATTTCCCTAACGTTTAAAATTTATTGACGCACTTCGGTGGCTGACGTGGTCTAACGCGCTACTCACTTGTTGGACTGGCCTCAAAGACAGGGTGATCGTGGTTCGAACCCGGTCGGTTGCACTGAGGGTGCTTTTACCTCAATGGTTTTCCACTCTTACTCTCACTCTCACTCCACGCAAAGGCGGGTGCATTTAATCTAAATTCAACCTTCCAAACCCCTAACTTATTATCGTAATTAGTACATAGGCGTATAACCCGATCCGGTAGTAAGACGCGGTGCGAAAAAAAGAGATGTTAATGGAGTTTAGTGATGCACTTACCAGTAGTCAAAGCTTGATTTGATTTTAGAAATGATGACTATGAGGTGCGCACCCTGGGGTTTGACTAAGAAGATGTGAAAGGTAAATTTAGAGAAAATTACCCGTATTTGCGTAGAGAGAGAGAGAGAGAGAGAGAGTGGGAAACGATTTAGGATAAACCACCCTCAGTACACCAGATTCTGACCCTGATCTTCCCATAATCGGCGGTCCACTCTATTGCGAGAGTGCTGCCTTTAATCATGAAGCCACCGAAACGGGTTTGAGGTTACATGGTTTTCACAAATATGTAAATGGGATTTTATTTGTTATTTCCCTGTATTTCAATCTACTTTTTGGTGGGAGAATTAATCTATTTGTATGAATATTTGTCTATGTAAATATAAGATAAAATCAAATCAAGATTTTAAACGTTACCTATGTGAAAGTTTTATTTGATAAAGTAACACAATTTATCTACTAATGTCATTAGCCTACAAAACAACCAACACACAATATAGTTTCTCTGATATTAAAATGTATTCTGTAAATTACTCTTTGTATTTAATTAATTTAACAATCAAGACGTAGGTGACCTGGTGGTCTAGGGGTAGGGTGTCAGACTTCTATGCTGGCGGCCGGGGTTCAATCCTCGGTCCCGGCAAAGATTTATCTGATTACCAAACCCTTCCTTCACCTCTGACAAGACACCTTGTAAATGTGGGGAATGCCAGGCCTCCACAATGGTTCGGATTCCACGTTAAACTGTAGGTCCTCCATTTCATCTCACAATCACCCTACCATTACACATTAGCGTAAGTGTGTAAAACCCAAACGGGTAGTAAGACGCGGTTCTAATAATAATAATAATAATAATAATAATAATAATAATAACAATCAAGACAGACAAATATATTCTACAATCAATTGTGTATTAAGTGTATTTGGTCATGGAATTATCTTGACATCAATTTGTATTATTGTGTTCTCGATGACTATAAATTGTGTATAACTTATGCTGCCCCAACGAGCTTTTAACTAATTAATTAAATATAATATATTAAAAAATAGTTGTTGATAGGATGTATTATTATTATTATCTTGTCGGTGACTTGACCCTTCTATACCTGAGCTTGCTGACGAGTTGGTCCAAGTATTGTCGATGACTTGATCCTCATATTTTGGAGCTTATCGATAAGTTGGTTCAAGTCGTGTTGACCAATTGATTCACCTGTATAGGATGACTGTTGATGGCTTGACCCTCCTATACTGAAGCTTGTCAAAGAGTTGGTCCAAGTATTGTCGATGAGTTGACCCAACCAGTCTTAAACATATCTGTCGACGGGTTGAGTGTCGATGACATAGTCCTACTCGTGTCGACCACTATTTTGTCGATGAGTTGACCTGCACCCTTCCTATTGTAACTTAGCAATATCATTTTGTCATCCTTCCTCCAAAATGATGTGGGCGCACTTTTCTCAACTACCCTCACCATCCTCACCGCATAGATAAAGATGTCAACAACCTGACTACTAAATTGAAGCAATCAGGGGTGGGTTGATTGGTTCCAAGCGGCCTTCAACATACGAATACACTCATATATACCAATGAAGCTATGTTTCAGCTATGTTTCAGCTATGTTTCAGCTATGTTTCAGCTATGTTTCAGTGTAAACCCCTGGGGGGTAGTGAAGTATATATGTATTTTTACTGTCATTAAATTTAATCCCGAGACCATTACAGTTAACTTGCTGATTATTGCGTCACTATTCTTTCTATTCAATACATCATTTTCTACTTTATATTTACAAGGGGAAAAAAAGGCTTCTAAATAATTCATAGTGGCTACAGACAGGGAAAACCTGGAAAAGTCAGGGAATTTTTGGATGACAGGGAAAACAGGGAAATGTCAGGGAATTTAACTAAAAATAAGGAAAAATCAGGGAATAAAAAATATGTCTAAAAAATATAATTAATTTCGCAATTAAACACTGAAACAAAAGTTAATAATACCTAAATAAAATAACATTTTAAATTTTTAAATAACTGATAAAACCATTAATGTTTAGTAGATACATTTTTTTTATTATGTGATCAATAATAAAGAAAAAAAAGCATCATCCACCATTCAAACTTGAAAAACGTAGTCAGGGAAAATTTAAAAATGTAGCCTGAAAAACTTGGAGAAGTCAGGGAATTTTGTAAAATATGTTTTGTAGCCACCCTGATAATTGTTAGACAATAACAAAAATGTATATCTTTTATATGTTTAAGTTTGTAAAACTATGGTCTTCCACAAACTTTTGGATATTACAACACTAGTAGTAGTTGGTATTCACTATAAAAAATGTTTTTACGTTTGTATTAAGAAATTGTTTGTAATAAGCACCAAGAAACAACAAATAGGGCGGTTTTACATTTAATGTCATCTTATATATTTACAAATGCTGTATTCTGGCCACCCTCAGTTTTTCTCACTAGAAATTTTGATTTAATTGCAATAAAACTTTAATATACACTTGAATGAATAGCTTTATTTTGGCTTAAAGTAGTTGTGGAAACCAAAATCAAACCGCCTTATCTGGATATCTTCCAGTGTTCTGGCGGCCCAGTCCACCCCTGGTAAAAATGTGAAATGAAAAAAAAGAAAGAAATTTTAACAAACCAAATCACGTCATTGTTCTCGATTTAGAATAATCCACGGAGATAACTAGCCACGTAAGCTTGACAAACAATACTGACTCTTATTACAGAATTACATAGTGACTACAAGCGCCAAGCGGAACCTTCGTTAACTAGGCTCTATTATCTGTTCC
>CABEEJ010002206.1:19712-71142 GCA_901482245.1 Timema douglasi
GGGGGAGGGGAGACCAGGTTGCTGCTGATGATGAGTGCGCTTGCTTAAATTAAGGACGCCGTCTACTTGAAGGAAAAATAGTCTAACAGTGCCATATTTCTTATGGGATTGGCCGTTCTTAAGCGTCCAAACCACTAATCTCCATGGTGTGAGCCTGCAAGCGAACTATACCGACCAAGCGGACGTCGCCATTAATTATGATAGTGTCAATATTTGTGGTTCATGCAGTCAGCACAACATGCTCTATGGACGTTAGTCTCAGTTTTATAAACCGGAGACACTACTTCTTTAATCAAGTATCTCCTCATTTGTCCTCATGAGGCTGAATCTGTCCCCATTCCAGACCCATTTTTTTCACATATAAGTTTTTGAAGCGCTGGAGATGGATCTCAGAACCTCTGGATTTGTATATAGTGAAAAGTTCTGACCACCAGAGGCGGTCCAAAACTACTAAAACCATCCTCAATAATATTATCATTTTATGTTTTAAATCTGTTGAAAAGTTACTATTTTTTTTAGTTAGGTTTGACATATTTTCTAACTTTTTATTTTGATCTCAGATCTGCGACACTGAGCGTGAAATGTCGGTGAAATTGAGATAATATTAACTTTATATGAATTTGGTAAATACTCTTAAAATGTAAAGTTTTGGTCACCCTAGGGACACACTCTTTGATTTTGGTGCGAACATTAGTCTTAAATAACGTAAGATTTCTACAAATATACAAAGCAATTTATTCAGCTTTCTAACGCCCTTAAATTAATGCTTTATCAGTGCATTTTTCTACCTATCCCTTACTTATTTAGTCTCTATATAATATTTATCTTCCTATTCCTTCTATCATTTTTTTTTCTTTTTATGCGTTTCTTCTTCAATGTGTTAATTTCCTATCAATACCTATTTTTTTTTGTCCACCTCTGTAAATATGTAAAGCTACGAACACGTAAAATGTATATTTATTTGCACGCCAACTTCCATTTTTACCGAAACTGTACGTCACTAGATCATTTTTGTTCATATTCTGTTATTCACATTTTCGTTTATTTTTCTTACCAACCAATTCGTTTTCTTATGATGATTGCCCATCTTATTACTAAAATTGTCGATTCTCTAACCTTGGTTGTTTATTTGCTTTATCTCTGTCAGTTTTCCTCTCTTTCTTATTTATCTATTTGTACAGTTTCTGACCATGCTTAATCATTTTATTTATCTGTTTGTCAGACTTTTAGCATAGCTCTTTTGTGAATTTCCTGTTTTATCCATCCAGCCCTCTCTTGTTGGTATTTGGATATCTTGTATATTTAAATGTCCATCTTACACTCTCTTGTTCACCCACATCCATATTCTTTCCATACACATTTGCAAATCTTCCATACTTTCATTTCAATCTTTTAAATGTCCGCCAATTTCCAGTCATCACTAACTGGTTTTTATGTGTAACTTTACTTGTTTCCTAATTTGTTAGTAGCCATTGTGCTAAAACCTCAAAATAACTATAAAAATACTCTTTTTAATGCTAATTTAATTTATATATGCTATTTTGATGTGCTTTGAATAATATTTTAATCCTCCATGTCTTACTACCCTTTAGGAGTTCACGCATATGCGTATATATATATATATATATATATATATGTATGTATACATTTTATAGGGATCAGAATGGTGGTAAATGCACCTGCATTTTCGTGGAGGGAGTGTGAAACTATTTATCTAAAGGACCTCATACACCTTTGATTTGAAATCATTTATACCTGCCATCGGCAATCCAGGGATTAAATGAGCTTGACAGACCGCTGGCCCACCGGTGCATGCCAAGTCAACTAAAGTAACAGGGAGGTCCGGTGACTCGCAAGGGGCGCTGCTCCAACCACATCTACTATTTTATTGGTTGGAATTAATGCATTTTGCAATGAAGCATCAATTTTAATAGCACGTTCAAGTTTCACCATTTTACCATGAAGACTCACAACAGGTGCATGGGGACACAACGTCAGGATCGTCAACTCTGGTTTACTGGTGACGGGGAGTTCAGGGTTTGGATCTCGATCGGGTGTACTGAAAGTGATTTTCCTCCAAAATGATTTTTCACTCTTCCTACATGCAAATTACCCGCCTCGGTGGCGTAGTTGGCTAACGCGCTTGTCGTGTTGAGCTCGACTGCTGAGTACGGGGAGATCGAGGTTCGAATCATCGGTCGGGTGAACTGGAGTGGTTTTTCCTAAATGGTTTTCCACTCCCTCCTCCACGCAAATGCGGGTTCACTTCCTCTAATTCAACTTTCCCAATTCCTAATCCACTAGAGTAATTAGTACGTAAAGCGTATAATCCGAACGGGTATTAAGACGTGGTGTTAAATATTATTATTACATGCAAATTCGGGTACACTACCTATAAATATAGCCTTTCTAATCCCTAAAACCATTAGCGGGATTAGTACATAAGTCTATATCCCGAAAAGAAACTGTATTCTTTCCCCCCACACGCAAATTCATGTAGGCCTACATTATTCTCTTATTCCTTAACCTATTGTGTAGTTAAAATGTGGATAGCCGAATAAGTAGTAATATTATTATTATTATTATTAACACCACGTCTTACTACCCGTCCGGGTTGTACGCACTTATGCTAATGTGTAATGGTAGGGTGATTGTGAGATGAAATGAAGGACCTACAGTTTAACGTGGAATCCGAACCACGGTGGAGACCTGGCATTCCTTACATTCCCAAGATGTCTTGTCAGAGGTGAAGGAAGGGTTTGGTAATCAGATAAATCTTTGCCGGGACCGAGGATTGAACCCTGGCCGCCAGCATGGAAGTCTGACGACACCTTACCTCTAGACCGCCAGGTCACCGGCAAGTAGTAATACATGGTGCAAAAAGTATACGAAGACAAACACTATGCCAGTTTTATCGATACATTTTGTGACACCTATTTACTAGTAATCAAGTTTTATGCAACTGAGATTTATATCCAACTCCTGTTTTTTCTTTCTTACCCCTCTAGCGAACAGTATCCAGGGGGGTGTCGGTACTGCTATTGGACATCCGATTACCCGCCATTGTGGATTGCTAACAATAGTCGCAATTGCCTCGAACAAAACGTTAAATGATCCTTTAGTACGCCAGCGGTTGCGAGGGGGTTAAAGGGGAAGGGGAGGGATGTACAGTAGGAGGAGGATTCTGCGCAGAGGAGGATTCAGGATGAAGTGAGGGGAGGATTTATGAACATTTTCACCCAACAATTTTCCCATTTGTGCGGATTAATTAGTGAAAATTGTTTTCAATTAAGATGCAATTCAGAATGTTATTGTGAAAGAACGATGGTATAAAACCCCATACAAATTTGTGATAGGTGACGCTTGTAAAAAAAAAAAAGTTTGAGTCCTTAGAACAAAAAGTAAATAGGTTCCCTAATAAGGTGAGGTGTAAGTAACCTTGAGTTAAATTAGTATTTTGTTTGAAGTAAAAAAAAATCTTCTCTAGCTGTGTTTATTTTAGCTATAAACATTTAGTAACACCAATTTATTGAATGTTTATCATAGATATAACGTTATTTAAATATAATATTTAGAATAAATAGGAAAAATTCCTGCTCTGGTACCATGATGCTTCGGACAGATAATCCATAACTGTGGAGATAACTATGTGTGGATGATTTAAATAAACGTTTTTAATAAAACCACTTTGTATTGGTTAAGGATAACTGTGCATTCACACATTCACTTAAAAACTAGCGCAGAACAGAAAGGTCGTCACGGGACGAGCTCTAAGCCAATCACAAGATTTCCGCCTCATTGACGGGAACTGTTCCTAAGTTCCACTTACTTACCTCTACTCTCTCCGATCTGCCTGAGATGTTTGGCACAGGTGAATCAATCAAATCTCAGAACCAGACATCTCAAATCAGTGCGGGTGACCTGGCGGTCTAGGGGTAAGGTGTCAGACTTCTATGATGGCGGCCGGGGTTCAATCCTCGGTCCCGGCAAAGATTTATCTGATTACCAAACCCTTCCTTCACCTCTGACAAGACATCTTGTGAATGTGGGGAATGCCAGGCCTCCACCGTGGTTCGGATTCCACGTTAAACTGTAGGTCCTCCATTTCATCTCACAATCACCCTACCATTACACATTAGCGTAAGTGCGTATAACCCGAACGGGTAGTAAGACGCGGTGCTAATAATAATAATAATGTGGTATTTTTGATATAAATGGCAGTTCCGAAGCTTCAAAACTATTAAAAAAAATCGTGGATCATCTCAAAAAATAAATTGTACGGATATCCGCACGGATTTTCTCACTCTATTGTTTATAAATGGATATATTTACTCAAAACTCTTAATATATGTGAAACGAAATAATATACACTAGCAAACCCAAGCATAAATTGCACTATACATACGTAAAACATTCTTTGACTTCCGGTTTTAAATTTTGTAATTTTATTTTTAAAGAATTAATGTCTTCATTTGTATGTTTGGGCCGATAAAAAAGATCGATTTTGGGTCCGCAAGGGTCAACACTTCGTATTAAAATTTAGACTTCCGGTGTACATTTTAACATTTTATAAGGTGTTGCACATCTTCCAGTCATCGCATTGATATTTAATTTCTCATTTATAAATTTTGGCCAGTAAAAATGTAAATGTTGACTATTGAGTCTGAAATGGAAATAGATGATTGTTTTACAAACATTTCTCCTAAGAGGTTTAAGGAAAAATAACATCTTTTTTAAAGACTTACTTATATTTAATAACTCTAAGGCATTGGAGAATTATTGCATTAAAACATAAGTAGTATCTCTTTACAACTAAAGCTCGCAAAATTGTATTAATATATTTGTGAATATCTCAGAAACTGTTAGTTTTATAAAAATATATTTCAAATAAAAGTTTTGTTTTATTTTTAATAGTATTAAAATTTTGCAATGATAAGTTATTTAGTATCTCAAATAGTTGCGGAGTTACAGAAATTTCTTCTTCAGAAAAGTACCCTAAAAGTTATTTTCGTAGGGAAATGAAAATTGTAATTTTATTTGTGACTTCAATCAACGCCTAGACACAAATTTAATCAAAACCGCTAGACCCGATTTTGAGAAATTGATTTTTTCTCTTTTTATTAAACTTCTCTTAATTTTAGAGCTAAACAGACACACAGATGACATTGAAAAAAAAAACACTTTTTAGGGTCAACATCAATCAACATTTCAGGTTCAATTTTGTCTACGGTCGCAATACTTTACCTTTTGTATTTTGAAAAGTTAGTATATGTGTATATATAATATATACATATTTATATATATTATATAAATTTATTTATGTATAGGCCTATATTTATTTATTTGCGAATGGCTTGAAAGTTATTGGGTTTATAAAAATATGTTTCAAATAAAAGATTTGTATTATAAATAGATCTACATATTTGCAATTATAAGTAATTTCATATTTCAAATAGCTTAGGAGATATGATAAAAAAAAGAAGTGAATTTACGCATCAGACCGGAACCCTTAAAGTAATTTTGCCGTAAAATTGAGATTAACCATTTTGTTTGGAATATTTATCAATTTTTTGAAATTAAAATTAATCAAAGTCGTTAGAGCCGATTTTGAGGAAATCGATTTTTTCTCTTTTCACCCTTCAGTAAACTACCTTTAATTTTAGGGTTAGATATCCATTTCCAAAAACCCATCGGGGAAACCTTATGAAAACCCCAGATACCAAGTTTTAGCCCAATCGGTAAAATAGTTTAGACTCTAGTTGGAGGTATAGATAGAGACACGGAAATTCAAAAACAACTTTTTTGGATTCTTGGGGTCCTGAAACGTCAAGATTCATCACAATCTTGAGTTCCATTTTTTTGACGGTCACTATAATTTCTCTACCTCTAAGCTAGTGAGAAAGTAAAACGTTGTTTAGACCCTATTAAATATGAATTTATTTGCTTAAAGAAGGCTATATCTATTTTTAATCATTACTTTGATCTCAGAAAAGTGACAGTTCACGTGAAACGTCTCAGGGCTATGGTAGTTGGCCTCCTGAGCTCGTTTTCCCTTCCTCCTAATCTTAAGAAACTTAAGGTCGGATGAAAAGGAGCGTGAGTAATTTATAGCTCCATATATTTGCATTTGTTATGTTAAAACACTTTTTTGACCAATATAAATATACATTTCTTCAGTAGATACATTTATTTTAATTTTATTACACACAGTTATTTAATAATTTCATAGAAATCACGGAATTCGATAAGGACATTTTCTTTTTATTTAAAAAATCTCCTGTTCAAGTGTCACTATGCTCATGCCAAAAATGATAAAAACTGAGATCACCAAACATATAAAATTAAACTAAGCCATCTACTGAAGCAATATTTAGAACGTTTTGGTCTTTATTATTCTTTTAATACAAACTCCAAAAATATGCACCCTGGATTCACCCTCCTTTTCACTTCATCTTAATAGCTATACTAGGAGTTAACTAAACTAATTTTAGTGAGAATGTCATAAACATTGTTACTGTTAGAATTTAAACCAGTGCTGTACTGATTTTAAAAACGAAAACAGGTCCTATTATTATATATATTCAATTAAAATTCAATAACAGTTCTAATCTTTTTTTAGCCCCCTATAAAGGGTGCCCATGGGTTTACCAAAGGGGGGTGGAGTGGATCGGTGCCCCATCTACTGGGGGGGTGTCGCACCCCTATCATCTCCTCGAGAGAAAACTTCGACAATTTAACATTGTGGGAGGCAATTTTAGAGCATCTGAACATAATTAAGAGTTTCAAGAGACAATTTTGGCAAAAACAACAAAAAAAGTTTCTGAAAAAAAAAGTTGTAGCTTAACCAAATAAAAAACATATTTTTCGCAAGTTTATTGAACATAACAAATTGAAAAGAACTATTTTGAAGAGGGAATGGGAGGAACTCTACATTTTATCATTTTTATCTGTTAACTGGAATATTGATGATTCAAAGTTGTTAATAGAAAATTGCAGCCAAATCCCAAATATACTATTTTGGTTTTTTCGTAACAAATCAACAAAAACAAATGAAATATTTCTGAGTGATAAGTGAGGCTGGAGCTTCATATTTTCTATTTATGGGCATTCATGCCCTCTAGCCAGATATATTCATATCATACTAGTATTAGTAGTGAATTAAATAATTCATATTTTGATTGGGGCTTACTTACTTCATCTATGATATTAATTAATAGCTCGAAAGTTCATAGCCACACTTTCAAAAGCCCACTACTTATTCTTATCATGAGCTAGTTCTTTTCAATCCACCTCTTTACACCCTATATCTATCTTGAGCTAATTCTATCCAGTCCACCTCATTACACCCCATCTCTTTCAGGTCAATTCTAATAGTATCCTCATATCTGCGTCTAGTTCTTCGCAATGTCATCTTCCCATTAGGTTTCCCAGCTCATCATTATGTAACCTCCTCCATTAACCAGTATCTTCATCCTATTTTGGATCAAATATCTCCCTAAGAACCTTGTGTTTGAACACCCTAATTTTTTTTTCATCATTTAAGGTAAGAAATCATGTATCACACCCGTAGAGAATAACCGGTAAAATTATTATTCTGAATTATAAATTCCTTGATAACGGGCGATATGTATGTAAACAACTCACTGACCGAGTATTAGCATGAATTTCCAGATTGTATTATTTTACTAATTTCCGCTCTACTATCGTTATTGATATAAAAATTATTCTTGAATATTTAACCATGTCAATTGATATATTTTAAGCAGTAAATTTAATTATTGTCCTCAAGCTGTGCTATGTGTATAATAATATACTTATATTCCATTCACCGTAGGAATTTACTTCTGAAAGGCCTTATTCCCTACCATAAATCTACTATTTAGTAGGATATTGGTAGGAAAAAAGACCTTTCAGAGAGTAATTCCTACCGTGAATGGAATATATTATTATTAGCACCGCGTCTTACTACCCGTTCGGGTTATACGCACTTACGCTAATGTGCAATGGTAGGGTGATTGTGAGATGAAATGAAGGACCTACAGTTTAACGTGGAATCCGAACCACGGTGGAGGCCTGGCATTCCTCACATTCACAAGATGTCTTGTCAGAGGTGAAGGAAGGGTTTGGTAATCAGATAAATCTGTGCCGGGACCGAGGATTGAACCCCGGCCGCCAGCATAGAAGTCTGACACCTTACCCCTAGACCACCAGGTCACCGATGAATGGAATATAGATCCTGTTGTACATGATTCAGATTATTCAATAACCGAATTGCTAATTAGCTTGATCGTAGATCAAGAAAAGTTTGGGGTGCGATGAAGTTAATTAGGGATCAAAATACCCGATCACCTGATCATGGAACTGATTAAACTCAAGTTTAACTATCATAGCAACACATTAAAAAGAATTTTACTTGGAAGATTTTATTGTGAAATGACATAAACTTATCTATAAAGTTTATTCTTAATTGTGTATAGGCCTTGTGTCTCTGATAGTCTAGACCCTCTGATATTTATAGGCAATATTCCTGTCAATAAATATTAGTTTTAACCTTTTTCCTTAGAAAAATATTTTAATTTTTTTTCTAGTGAGATTAATAAATATACACAATACAAATTAATGTACTTTCACTAAAACTCACCTCAAATGTTATTTCTCTTTGATTAAATCAAAGTTCATTTTTATTATTATAGATTTTTTTATATTATCAATCATTCTCGATAACTTCATTGTGTAGTTGAATAACTTAACTGTAAGACGCCATGATTGACACTGCTATCCTTAAATATAAGCCACACTCAAATTAAATATATAAAACACACACACTACTTTTTATTAATCATTTAAATAAGGCTATTAAAAATTATAGGGCATGTCTCCCAACAACAAGATGATTACCCGCTTCAGTCGCCGCATGGTCTAAAACGCTTCTATCACAGTTGACTAGACTGCTGATGACGAAGAGATCTAGTTTCTAATCTCTGTCGACTGTACTAAATTTTTTCAAAATGGTTTTATACTCTCCCTCCACGCAAATACGGGTACACTGCTTATTAATATAACCTTCTCCATCTCTAAAATCACTATCGTAATTAATACATAAGGGTATAGGTAACCCCAACAGGTAGTAGGACGCGACGCTAAAAAAAAAACAAGATAATTGGAGAATATAATAGTTGATGGGAGATAATTGTCAGGATTAGTTTGACTAATGATTTGATTAGTGATTAACTTAATTATCTCTTACAGTATTGGCAACACTGCCTACCACTAATTGTAATAGAGTCTAGAGTCAGTGACCAGACAAAAGTCTGTATACACGGGTTCAAGCTCGCAAGCCTCAGATTTACCCACATATTCTCCCATCTACCCTCCCTCGAAGTCAGAGATTCCCGATCTTTTTAGACTAAAGGAGCCTTTTCACCAGAAAAAATACATTCTGCAGCCCTCATATAATTTTTTCACTAATGTTACTAGCATTCAATAACGAGGAAGAGGAGTGAGACAGGGATTCTGTTTGTAACCCAATATGTTCAACTTGTATGGCGAGTGGCTGGTCAGGGAAGCCCTAGAGGGACGTAGAAATTTCAGGATAGGAGGACGCATTATTAACACAATAAATTACGCAGATGATCTAGCATTGCGGGCCAGAAATAATGAAAAGTTGCAGGAAATGATGGACCAGCTGGTGGAGTTAGGGAGAAAATATGGCAAGTATATCAACGTTGATAAGTCAAAAGTGATGTTGATTTCAAAAATTGAAGAGCCACTGAAAATCAAAATTGAAAATCAGGAGTTGGAAAACATAGAGAAGTACAAGTACCTGGGAAGTCTGATGACAAAGGATTTTTAATGAACTAAAAAAAAAAAAAATTCGTTGATCGCCATGGCCAAGGAAGCTCTCAACAAGAAGAGATTACTGCTGACCAGCAATTTGAGTTTGGAGTTGAGGAAGAAATTGATGAAATGCTAAATTTGGAGCACCACACTGTATGGAGAAGATAATTGGACTTTTAGGAAGATGAAAAATAAATACTTGGAGAGCTTTGAAATATGGTGTTTGAGAAGACATGAAATTAGGTGGACAAACAGGGTGACAAATGAAGAAGTTCTAAGAATAGTGGGTGAGAAGAGATCCATTTTGGTTTCGATCCTTTGGTGCAAAGCAAACTGGATCAAACACATACTTAGGAGGAACTGAATTCTGCATGATATCATAGAAAGAAAAGTTGAAGGAAAGAGGAGCTTTGGAAGAAGGAGGATTCCAATATTGGAGGAGTTGGAGGAAAGAAGAAAATTCTGGGAGTAGAAGGAGGAGGCAGAAGACAGGGAGCATTTGAGGTATAAGTTTACTGACAAGAGGCAGGAACCTGTCGTAAAACAGAACACCTAATAATAACAATAACAGTAATAATAATAATGAAAGTTAACATTTACAAGTAGGAAAGTATACAACAAACAAAAAAGGCTGCAACCTTGGCAAATGTTTTTTATTCAGATTTGAAAAAAAAATTGGCAATGATATTTACTGATACTATGTTATGGTGTGAAAAGCAAATAAATAATATTCTAAAATTGCCTAATGGAGTCGGAGATAACTTGTGTAGTCCAAGAGATCCACAGAGCATAGTTTGAAACATACTGCTCTAAGCTAACATTGTAACACCACTGAATCTTCAACTACGACTCCAATAAAATATAAACAGTGTTGTCGACTTGAAGGGGAAAGTGACGTGCATGGGGATCGGTCAAACATTAAACCCAAAATTCAAGAACTAATGATAACAAAACAGCGCCAACCATCACGATAATCTTCATCAATTATTCTCTACCACTATCCTGCCAGTGTTTTGTATAAAATACAGAAATTACTAGAAAGCTTCTAATTTTTTAAATAAAATTCCAAAAATAGAGGGGAGGGGTGTATTGGAAATTTTATGATCTACCAAGGGGGAACTTCAGCTGAAACAGGTTGAGAACTGCTCGCTAGCCCATCATAGCTGTGTCCTTCGAGCGTAGCCACGCACATTACATGCACAGTGGGCAAATTAGAGACCGACGACCCCATGTCTGCCGTCAACCTTGTCATAACCAATCAGCTGGGAACGCCACCCCCCATTGGCCAAACCACCATAAGAGGTAGGTATTGGCACCTTCTGTGTGTGCTGGACTCACACGACCTAAATAAGGCTTTTAGGGCTACCTAGATTGCCCTACTGGGAGTCTACACTTGGTCTTCTCCAACTTTAGGCTTTTGGCCTTGTCGAGTGCTAGTCTAAAACCTATTTTGAAGGAGGCTGAAAAGCATGGCGTGGCTTCGCAGCCGACAAAAGTATCCTTCCACGCCAACAATAACATATGGATCACAGAAACTGTAAATGGCGCTAGCTACCAGACAGGTCTTGCGGAAAAATCATACGTTTGGAAATATCAATTTTTTCGAGAACGAGTGAAATTTTTATGTTAATATTTTCAACACCCGTTCTAAGATGATTATTGATGTTTATTAATTGTTACATTTTCTTAGTTTTTGTTATGAAGCCGGCAGTTTTCTATTTAAAAATATCAATTTTATTAATATCTGATCACTATTAAAACTATAGAGGAGGTGTGTATGTAAAAGGTATAACTTAATCAAAATGCTTTTATTCTTGAACAAACCGTTTCCGAAAAGAAAATTGCAAAACAATAAACATTTCTTCAAGATAACCGTTTGTTCCCATGGCTCTGCATTTCCACCCCAAATGAAAAGGGCCAATCGCCTTAAGTTTCCTAGTGGGGACATTGGTGAGGAGGCTTGACTAGCTTTCCCAGAAGTTACTAGCTATAAAATTAATCACTTAATGTGTAGCACACAGAGACCTCAATAGAAATTAAGCCATTATTTGGGGCAAGTCCCCCAGACGTTTCTTGGGGCCACTGCAAGGAGGCACTCTACCAGGATTACCGGACGAGGAACATCCCCCAGGAAGAGAGGGGAAGTTTCTTGTCCCATCCATGTCAGGGAAGTCACCCCGAGGACGAGAACATCTCAAACTCAAAGTTTCCATCCTCAACATGTCGCTACTCCCAGGTTTGACTAACAATCACGTCCTAATTGTCATTGGCGCAACTGAAAATAAGGTTTGAGACACTGATTGGAGATCAACTTACATCTAATCTCTGATCAAGTCACTTATTGTCATTGGTGCAACTGAAAATGAGGTTTGAGACACTGATTGGCGATCAACTTACATCTAATCTCTGATCAAGTCACTGATTGTTATTTGTGCAACTGGCTCTTTGTCTTTTCCACGCTCACTTATAAACCTATTTCCTTATTAGCTGCTAATATAATTACTGCATTTCTTGCAACAACTTCATTACTAATAAGTAATAAATAATAACAAACAAAACTAAGTAATTGTCATATTCTGACCACGGATAAAAATATAAATTTGAAATTTTGCTAATATGAATAGTTATTTTAATATTTTACTTGTATCCTAGGTTTAATCAAGTAATATATTTAGTTAACGTTTTTAAACTAGCAATTTCATATTTATGTTTTATTTATTTCTAGCATATTTTTCATAAAATAGTGGATACGACTATTACTATAAAATTACTTGTATTCACTAATTTTTTTAATAGCGTATATTAATATTGTGTCTGATGGGTATAGCAAACTATTAATCGTAAAATCTCTTATATGTGGTTAAATATAATTGATTCATTATTTAAATAACCTTTTCGAGCTTTAATTTAATCATTCCGAGCAGCCAATATTAACAAGAGACTACTTTATTTACATTATATCTATCAAAATGGAGAAAATCTGATCAAAATAATCTCAGTAGCTTAGACTGCCGATGACGTGGAGATCGAGGCTCGTATCTTTGCTGGGTGTACTGAAAATGTTTTTTCTAAGATTGTTTTACACTCTACCTCCACGAAAATGTGGGTACACCTACTCTAATACAGCCTCCCTATGTCTTTAAGCCATTAGCGTAATTAGTACATTAGCGCATAGCCCGAACGAGTAGTAAGACGCTGTGTTAACAAATTAATGATATATACTCTATCTCCTTCAAAACGGATTCTTTTTTAGCAATGCGTCTTACATCCCGTTCGGGCTGTACGCCTAAAGGGAATGTTAAATTCCACATTATTTTAATTATAAACACATGAGAAAATTGATCAAATAACTTTTAGAAATGTTTGTATTCTTCCACAAATATATTAAGGCTAATCAAGGCCTGCAAATTGAGGTGGGGCGGCCGTGTGTTGCGTATGGTCTTATGCATACCATTTTAGTTGGGAAACCTGAAGGTGCATAGCCCCTTGATAAGCCAGACCATCGATGGGAAGATAATGTGAAAATTAATTTGAAGAAGCTTGGCCATCAGACGTCACGGCTGAGCTAAGTCGATGTGCTGCTGTAAATGAAAGAGGTTCACAACCCGTGTCATTGTGACCCACGGATTCACGCATGCTGCAATACATTTATCACCTTCTACCCCCCGAAAACCATACCACGATGTTCTAATAAACTACAACGCCCTAAAACTTCAACACCTCTATCCTACCAATTAATTAATTAACAATCATTAATAATTAATCATCAAGAACCAACATGTCCTGAGTTGGGTGGCGTGGGCTGTAGGGGAGGGGCAGGATGAGGTAGAAAGTAGGTCAGGGGGTGGGGGAAGGAGGCTATTTATAGCAGCCAATCAGAGGAAAGTAGGTCAGGGGTGGGGGAATAACGGTAGGTCAAAATGACCTCTGAAAGTAGGTCAAAGGTCAAGTTGGAGCGGTACGCCGATACCACTACTAATGATTGGATGGAGGTGTCTCAGAATAGACCGGGTTGAATGACAATTTTACATTCTGGCTAGAGGAATAATCTACAGTTCATTCCTTTTCTCTCACCATGTCTTAAAACCCATCAGAAATATCTGCAAATTAACGATAATAAATCAGGTTTGATGAACTTAACATTTTAGAGGGGATGCACCAAAATTTACATCGAGGAAAAGTGGGCAACCTATCCGACACATTAGCTCAGTCGGTAGCCTGCATGTCTACTGAGCTAATGGTCCTGGGTTTGATTCCAGTCATGGCCGAAACATTTATCACTAGTTATATGTGGGTTAACCCTTTCACAGTGATAAATTAACGGCGGGAGACTGGATGTTGTGCCTGCCCTTGTCTTAAGTTAGATTATAAAGTATACGAAGCTACAATAGGCATTACCAGCTGGTAGTGTAAATTATATGGCTTGAATAAAAAACTGACCCAGGCCAAAGACTGGAAACTGTAATGGATGTAAGAAAAGTTGGGGAAAGCTTAGGAAAAAACTACCTCATCTCACGCCCCTAGAATTTAAATCTCGACCAACCTATCACCAGAAATTTAATCTATCGTTAGTGTTACGCTTTAAGCCACGGTATTAACGATTCAGTTATTCTGCGCGTATCTTGACATGCGCATATAATAAATTATAATCTACATTTATGAAATATTTAAAAAAAACTAAAGTGCAATCTATGATTACTATTAGCACCGCGTCTTACTACCCGTTCGGGTTATACGCACTTACGCTAATGTGTAATGGTAGGGTGATTGTGAGATGAAATGAAGGACCTACAGTTTAACGTGGAATCCGAACCACGGTGGAGGTTTGGCATTCCTCACATTCACAAGATGTCTTGTCAGAGGTGAAGGAAGGGTTTGGTAATCATATAAATCTTTGACGGGGCCGAGGATTGAACTCGGCCGCCAGCATAGAAGTCTGACACCTTACTCCTAGACCACCATGTCACCAAAAGTGCAATCAATTTCTTGTTAATAAGTATTACGATTTTTGTTGATTAACACATCAAGCTCATTTAGAATTCATAAATGTTCTTTATACTTAGTATATTCATCGATGAAATAATAAACAAAATTTTATTAAAGTGCAATATTTCCATATCGAACATTAAATATGAAGATGATCATCAGAATGATCCATAATGTATTTTTATCACATTTAAACTATTATATATATACACACGCAAAGTCCATCCTTGTCATTAATTAATACTAGGGTAATTATGATTGCAAAGCAAATTATATTTTAAACGCAGTACTCAAATATTTGACAAGAGAATAAGTAAGCATTAATTCTCCTCTAGTCTGACTGAAGAATATCAAACAATGAAAGGGATTCTTTTGTCTCTAATTACAGTCGCCCTTCGTGGAAAAGCACCCTTGAAACTCTTCAAGTAAGGCGAAGAGAAACAGTTAATAAAATAAATCCTGGTTAAAAGAAAGTTCAAGATTTTGTATCTTGCAGTGCCATGCATTGAAGTGAAATGGTTAAGTTTTTATAAACATATTTATATTATTCTAACAGTATTTTCTAGATATTTATCTTTATTTATTACGGTTAACACCATGATTATTAATGGTTTAACCTAAGGGTTATAGACGAGAAAGGTTGTTTTGAGAAAGTAGACGAAGCTCATAGTAGCATCTACTGCATTTATGGAAAAATACCCTCTGAGTACTTGGCTGAGATTTGAACGTCAGATTCCTTTTATGTGTTCTGTCTTTCAACAGGTCCATTACCTTGTCCTAATTGAGTCCTTCCGCAAGTCCTTTAAGCCACTTCGTTTTACTTTCAGATATTAAGTGAAAGTAATGAATTCGTAAAAGAACACACACACATGAGATAATGACGAATTTTTGTGCTTTATGTGCCCTCAAGCCCAAAAATTTGGATTTTACAATTCTATCTTCAAGTGTTCTTGTTTTGTTAACCAACATTAAAAAAATAAAGTTTCCAGCCACGAATAAAATAAAGGGTTTCAATAGATACAGTACCTTGGAATTGGCAGACAATCTTTTTTTAAAGTTAATAATTCGAGGGTAATTTGCATACAACTGATTTTTTTAAATGGTGTAAATAATACTGTTTGGGATTTATATTTGAAAAGTATGTATTGTGACTAGCAAAACAATATGCTTGTTATTTTAAGAGAAACATTCTTAAGTTTTTTTTACAAAGCACATATTTTTGAAAATTTGCCCCAAGCTATAATAGAGATAATGAGAAAGTTTGTATGGTTGTGTTGTAAAATTAATTTATACATTGAAACTTTATATTCTTTCCTCGTTTGAGGTCATCAATAAGTTGCATTCGTTTTCGTCCAGATTCATTTTTATCATCTATTTTGTTTTCTTTAACATCACACAGAAAGCAATTTCTTCTCATTATGTGACTCATACAGTTAGCCTTTCTTCGTAGAATCACCTGCATAATGGTTTTATTTTCATTTACTCTTATTAGAACTTCTTCCTTACACACCCAATCTCTCCACTATATCTTCAATATTCTCCTCCATCACCACGTCTTAAATCTAAGTATGTCTTCTTTTTCTTTAAGGTCAATATTTCAGCTCCTTAAAGTAATGCTGAATATATAGCCCTTCACCAGCTAATTCCCCATTTTATGTTCAATTTGCAAGCCAGTAGCACCCTCTTCTTGTCGACATCAGCCTAGGCTATTTTTTTTTGTTTACTTTATCTCCTGTATACATGGCACATCTGTAAAAATTAATCTTCCTAAATATTTTAAATATTTTTCCAGCAGTTTATTTCCCATCGTAATGTTGAGTGGTATCTTCTCTTTGGGATAACCTTATTACCTTAGCTTTCTCAATATCTACTTACACTCCATATACTCCTCCGGATTCAGATTGTTTATTAATCTTAATGTGAAGCACTTCTTTGTTTGTCATTATCAGCAAGACATCTGCAAATATCATCACACTTATCAGACTTCTTGCTATTCTGAAAGCTACAAATCCTTCCTTAGCAAGCAATTTTCCGTACAAGTTGAAAATAATTCGTGATAAGCAACACTCCAGGGTTTCTCCTCTTCCTATCTCAACGCTATTGGTTTCCCTTATATCCAATATTTTCCACTAATTTTGACATTAGTGATATCAAACTAATGGTCCTGTAGTTACTGAATCTCTTCATTTTGGTTTTCTTTGGTAGTGCAATCATAATCATTTCAAGAAAGTATTCTAGTCATTGTCCTTTATTGCATATCTTGTTTACTAATCGAGTAATAACCTTAAGTCCGTTTTACATTAATTCTTTAAGTAAATCTGCTGGAATTTTAGTGGCAGGTGTTATTTTCGTTTTATCATATACTTTAAGGCCTTTTATACTCCACTCTTCACCACACTAGGCCCTTTATTAACTTTCTCAATTTCGTCTTCTAATTTCATTTGAATACATTCTGGTTTGTTGGCCTTATTCACTTCTACTCTATATTGCTTCCATGCTGATATTAACCTTTCCAATTATTTCTATCTTCCCTCTTGAATCTTTTATTTAGTGTTTTCGAATTACATTGTTTTTCTTAAATCCTAGTTATTTGATTTTGGCGTAAATAATGTCGTATTTGTAAATTATTTGTAGCTCAATAATCAAATTATATTTCTCATTATATACTATTCTATAGACTTATCAGCTCATTTAAAGCCTTCTATAAGGTTGTTTTCCATGTTCACTGCCATCTTATCGAGCATTGTTTGTGTGGTCCATAGTTTCTTGGGTTTCCTATTAATCTCAATGACTTTCCCTTCATGTGTCTCTAATACATTCTTTCTGGCGATATACCACTTTACCTCAGCACTTTCTCTTTCACTTCTATCATCCAATTTTTCTTCCATTGTTTCCCGTGCTATATTTTGTGCACATTTTAAGCTCTCTAGATCCCATCTTGTCTTATTTTACTTCCTTCTATTTATTTTATTCATTTTTGTATATATGTCCGCACTCAGCAAATTGTGGTCTGAGTAAATGCCCATTGATGCCATTTATTCACATCCTTTACACTTTTCCTTAATCGATGCTTGACAAGAGGGATATTTATTCTATCCGTATAGCTAGGTGGTTCTCAACCTTTTTCAGCTGACGACCCCTGGTAGATCATCAAATTCCCACCACCCTCCAACCTTTTTTTTTTATCAAATGCCCATGCCCACACTTACCAATATTCTTTGAGACAATTATAAAAATATATTTAAAAAATCCTGTTTTTTAATTACTTCTTTATACAAAAACAACGTCTCGGTACAAATAAATTGATAGAAAATTAATATGATGGTTGGCAGAATTTTGTTTTTATGAATTCTTGAATATTGGGTATTACAACTGGTTGGCAGTGCTGCCACTATCTTAAGAAAGAATAAAATGATCCTCTTTTGGAAATTGAATTGAAAAAATGTATAAATTCAATTCTTAGCTTATTTTAACGTAATTTTCCAACTGTTCCACGCCCCCTCAGGAAGTGCATCACACCTCCCCAAGGGGGTGTGCCCCCCAGGTTGATAATCACTTGAGCTGATACCTGGCCTTGTCTCTGGGGCATTTCAATGTGTATAGTCTTATATTATATTACTAAACCATGCATTTTTGGCCACCAGTTCATTTTTCTTCCAGAAATAGACAAGTATGTATAATTCTTTTATTCCTCTTATTACACCACATGGGCATAATTAATGTATGACGCTTAACACCTTTTTCCACAACAATGTTCCAATCACCTATTACTATGATATACACTTTTCCTCTTACTTCTTGTTCATTTATTTCTTCTTCCTCCATCACTAAAAATCTTGTTTATTGTGAGACTGATGCTCTGGATCGTATGCCTACCAGTACGGGTAATTCTGTTGTTAATAGGGTCATTTTCAAAGGCTACTTCAAGATTTTGATCCAAAACCGTAGCTCAGTCGGTAGTGTGTTTGTAAAATAAGATAAGAGTTCCAGTCTCGATTCCCAGTATGGCCAAAAAATGTATCGATGTTTTACCCTTTTACAGTGATAAATTAACGGCCGGGAACTGGACGTTGTGCTTGTCCTAGTCTTAAGTTAGATTATAAGGCATAGCCAGCCGGTGGTGGGAAATTTATGTCTTGAATAAAGAAATGACCCAGATCACAGACTGGGTACAATGATGGTTGTAAAAAATCTCGACTTCTGTTTCCAATTACAATAACAAAACGGAAATATAAGGGGTTATTGATTATATGAATATATGTCACTATTACTCTACAGGTCTACAAGATACAAATAACATACCTTAATAAGTAAGGCAATAAGTTATTGTTCAAAGTAACTACTGTTAATTATTAGTTTATCTTGAACTAATTGTTTTCTGCTTACATAATGTTGTATTATTCATTAATATTGCTTGAATAAATATTTTTAGAATCACATAACCAAAAAAAAGTTCGTTTAACCATATGCATATGTAAATAGGAAACACAAGAAAGGTTCGTTTTTATGAATTTTATTTCAGGGCTAAAAATAGAGGGGGTAGGACGTAAGCTTTGTGGATATAGAAAAGTGGAAGAGCGCACTTATTAAGAAGCAGACAATCAACAAAGTTAATATTGGGAGCTACTTATAGTCAATTGTACCACCAAACAATATTACTCTCCAGTGTCGGCTATGGAGCTTGTATATGGGCCCACAGACTGAACAACGTAGTACCGGCTAGAGCCATCCGGGGGACTCACTCTTTTGAGGCTGTTGGGGGCCTACCGGACTGTGGAGATAGATGCCCTGATCGTCACCTTAGGTGAGTGGCCGCTGGCTCTCCTGACAAGGAAAAAAGGAGTCGGATACTGGTTGAAGAAAAGCAAGCTGGAAAAAATGAAGATGCTAACCTCCCCAGAAGTCAACAATGTTGGGGAGGTAGAAGTGGCACTGTTAGCAGGGTGGCAGAGACGCTGGGAGGAAAGCGAAACTGGGAAGCGACCATTTCAACTGTTTATGAATGTTGTGGAAAGACTTGAGGATGGGCATCTATATCCGTTCCGGGGTTTGGTTCACCTTATGATTGGGAAATGACCGTATCCGGCATACTTTAGAAATCAGGGATTGATTGACTCGAGTGAGTGTGTCTGTGGACAGGAGGGAACGCCATAACATATAGTATTGGAGAGTGTTAAACCCCAAGAGGTCAGAAGACCCTTCCAACTGGGAAGAGTTGTAGGACAAATTCTGAGAGACCTAGTTATGTGGAAACTTCTGGACGCTATTGCATCGGAGGCATCAGGCAAAGCTAGGAATGTTACGTGACAGCACTGAACGAAGCTAGAGATAGAAGACAAAGACTGACAAGAATTACAAAACAGAACTGACAACAGTGACGATGACACAGTGAGTGACACTGAGACCGACACTGGTGGTACTCAGTAGGGGATATTTCGGGATAAGTAGAGGGGTTGAGATCAAAGGTGATAACGTAAGCAATACCTCGGAGAGTAGAGATGATAAATGGCCGGAATTTGACGGACACGAGTTTAGATCTGGAAGACCAGTTCGAATGCTGGGTCCTTAGGGAGGTTGAGGATGCCATAACAACCTGTAGGACCAACTTTCCAGCCGCAACAACCTTGCAATGTGATAACACCCGGTCACGGGAGAGAACCCTAGGCTGGGTGATCCCTTCTCTTGGCAACAAGAGTAAGGGATTGTGGCAGTTGGGCCATTTGGGTCAAGATGGAAAGAGGCGCCTGTCTGGCAGCCCCCTTATTATCATCGGGCCTAGAGTGGAGATGCAGCTGATGTTCATCACCTTAGAAATAAGATTCAGTTAATTTAGCATAGGGTAGGGGGATTAATATAGGGAATTAGGATAAGGTAGCTCAAAAGTGGTGGAACTAAATAGAGGACAGCGCTCCGACTTCGATAGGGCACCTAACCAGGTGGCGGATAGGGGGATATTAACCTCCGCCGGATATACCGTTGACTGGCGGGGTAAGGTACTGGGGGCGTAAGATACCCGGGGTGGACCAACTGGAATGGTAGGGTAGATATGACTTTCTTATAATCAGTATTATTTAGGTGCTAGCCTGTTTCTAATGATAGTTTAGATAAGACAAAGATATATCTACACTAATATTATAAAGATGAAAGATTTTATTTTTTGTTTTCTTGTTTGTAATGGATAAACTCAAAAACTACTAGACCGATTTTAAAAATTATTCCACCAATATAAAGCTAAACTATCAGCGAGTAACATAGGCTATATTTTATTTTGAAAATTTAATTTATTCCTCATAAAAATGTCGGTAGTCACTTATATTGTATGGTAGAGTCTATGATGATTCTTCAATATATGTGTTGAAAATAATAGTGCGGTGGGAAGGCTCTAGTTGTAAATAAAGGATACATTAAAAGCAGTATAGAATGCCTTGGATTTAAATATTGTAAAGATTGTAAGATACCGAGCCAAATAATCCAAGGAAAAAACAAAACAATACCCACTGTCGAGAAATGTTAGTGGAGTGAGTATTGGTGGGACTAAGTTACATAATATGGCAACTAGGGGGAAGGGGGGGGGGGGGGAGAGGTGTTGGGAGTTTAGAAGTGGTCGGAATAAAGTAAGCAGCCTAGCAAGATAAACTCATTTGCCAATAATTTATAGTGAGGAGAGGGAGTGCTCAAAGGCTCAAGAGTTGAAGAAAAATAATTTATAGAGTAGCTTTAATACTCAACATGCTTAGTGTGCTCACTATCAATACCATCAATTATTAGAGAAAACTGTTGAAAATATAAATTATTCTCATTGATAAGTAAATTATAATCCCTAGAAGAATGGTTCTATTTTCATTTACTCTTATTAGATTTTTCAAGATTTACGGATGATAAGATTATTTTTTAAATCATAAGTGTATATTATTATATAATTTCAGTCCTTACATCACTTAATGGATCTGTATCAAGAACATAGATTTATATTACATTTATAGAAGATACTTTGTATTTATATTTATTTAAAATTTACTAAATATATACTCACACATGCTCTACATATTAGTTACTAACAAGACAGTACAAGCTAAATAAAGTGTGCGGATTCAAATTGAGAAATCCGATTAAAATTTCTTCACGTACCTACTTAATATTTTAATATTACGGCAAGCCCACCTTTAGTCTCTTGAATTACAAAGGAAAAAAATAAATACATTTTTATTTAAAATAGCTATACTACACTTTTAATACTGAATATTATTTATATTGTTCATATAAAGTGAAATGGTTTTATTGTTTAAATATAAAACATAAGCCTATTAGAATTAAATAAATGCGTGGAGAAGAGGGGTGGGTGTTGGGGGTGGGTAATGTTTCGCTATTATTAAAATCAAAATAAAACATTAAAAGATTTAAAAAAAAGCTCTTATCTTTTTTATTTTGATAAAATATTTATCTGTTGGCTTTAACTCGGTGGGAATATAAATAAACCAAGTCAATACAGCGCTTGGAATGTTTTTCAGGGGTACCACCAACATGAAGGGAAATATCCTCACACTGCGGTTATTCTTTTGTGATGGCATATCTAACGTTTCAAGACCACTGAAACAATTCAAACTTTGATTAGAACTTCTTCTTGCGACGCCGTTAACATTTGATTTATTTATTTAAGGAAAGATATGTCTATGTTTCTAACATCTTACTTTGTTCTCAGAACCGCGAGAACCGGCTTGAAACATCGTTACAAATGAGATACACACCATAAAACTTAATCTATGAGGCTTTTTTATTCCATAAAGATATGTTAATACATTTAAAATCAATTTTGGCACGAGCCATATTTTGAAAATAACAAAATACTTTTTAATAACGATGCATTTCCAAACGCTTGCGATGTGTTTCATCAGTCCGGTGTACGGCTTCCTTAATTCAACATTTTATCCGAATATAAAACAGGACTGTACGAATCAGACTATTTTTAATTCTCTTCAATGACCTAGTAATAAATATTATTTCACGTAACTTAGGTCTGTAATACAGCTCGAACCACTTACTTGGGACGGTTCTCAGCAGTAGGCCTATTTAATAAAAACAAAACAAAATTAGATTAAAATTAATCATATCTTTTTGACATATTAAAAAAATATAAAACTATTTCACTGTTCCCAATTTAAATGTGGCTATGCAAAAGAGGCATAAAGCCGCACCACGATATACCTACGTTTGCTGGTTCTAGCGTAGTCGGGAAGATCAATACCTTTTTTTTAGCAATTTGGAAACCATTTGTACTCTTGATCAACGTATTTTAATTCTGTCTAAAGTAAACTTAGTTGGGTAACTGCCTTAAAATTTGTATTATTATAAAAACCGTTTTGGCTTATTAATAAAAATGTTACAAACAGTCTACCAATAAAATATAAAATGTTAAAAACAACGCTTCACTTTATAATAACAATTTGGACTCAACCGTGATCCAGCCAAAGCCTCAGCGATATTGGCCACTCATTGCAAAGAACGTTTCAAAGCTCACGACCGTAACAAAGTCTTAATTATGTTACTGACAAAGGGACGTTTTTGCAAATCTGTCAAATTTGTAACTACTTATCACCTGCACGCCTGATCGATCACACAGCTGACAATGTACTAAATAGCACCCACATAATCATAATCTTGGTTATGCTTGATTAGAAAGTTTGCTCTCACTCAGAGAAGTTTGGTTGGGGATTTTTAAACATTAACTAACGAGAAAATTTGATATCTAAAAAGATAAGAAGATAAAGACTGTTCAAACAAGGAGTTAATAGCTCTAGTTTGCAGTGCAGTACTTTATTAAATTATTAAACTAATTATTTTTTTCTATTTAAATTATTTCAGTTTTGAAGGGGAATTGGAGCTTAAGTACGAAATAACATCATGAGGCAGGTAAATAGCACAAATTAAAGTTGGTACCAAACCTTAGGATACCTATTGAAGTTATTACGCATTATTTGTGGAATAAGAAAGTTGGAATATATACGAGTGTTGGCACGAGTTATTTGGGGAGGAAGAAAAGTCGTTACGCGATTTTTTTTTATCACAGCTTTTTACCACCCGTTCTGGTTGTACACCTATATACTAATTAAGCCATTGGGCTAGGGGTGAGAAAGGTTGGATTTAGAGAAAGTGAACCCACATTTGTGTGAAGAGATTGGGAAATCATCGAGTAACAAAACCCTTATTACGTACGGTACATCCGAACGGGATCAAACTCCGATATCCCGGTCATCATCAACCTATTCTCTTCAGAGAATGATGCCTTAGAACACGAGGCGACCTGAAGTGGATTAATCCTTATTTGAAGGGATGGAGAGTTTCTGTTTTGAAAGAGAGCTGTAACGCGTTATTTGAAGAAAAATAAAGTCGCTACAACTTATTTAACGTGAAAGAGAGATGTTACAAGTTACTTGAAAGGATGGAAAGTTGGTACTAGTTCTTTGGTGACTAGGAGAGCTGCTACGTGGGCTTAGGATACCTAAGAAATTTGGAATGCACTATTTGAAGGATAGGATATTTGTTATGCAGGTTCAGATTATCTGGTGCCCGCATTTGAAGTGTCAAAGGGCACACGGTGGGTTTTTCAGGCTACGTCACAAAAATAATTTATTACGCGTTTGTCAACACTGTGAACTGAATCTATGTACCAACATTAAGTGACATTAACGTGAATTAGAGCCTGCTAGGCATGAGATGAGACGAACTGGAATCGATAACAGAGATTAAATTATTTTTATAGAACACATAACCGGAACACTATTCTTAAACAAAAAAGATTAATAGCCGGACCTGAAAATTTAAGTCTTTATTTTTATGTTCATAAAATTTCACATAGTGGTCTTGGAAGGTTCTACTTTTTAATGATTTATTTCCCTTCTTTCCTTAACTTAATTTAATTTTTAACTATTCTATATTTTTATCTTTTTTCATAATTTTAGTGAGATTATAATATATAATTATTTCTAAGGGATTATAAAAGTGTCAATGAGAACCTAGCAGTAAAAACTAATGAGTTCAAGTTCCTGAGGAATGATAATTGTGTCCTTGTGTAAGATTACTCTTTAAGTTATGAACTTAAGAAAGGTGTATTTAGTTTTAGTAGTGCTTACTTCTGGGAAACAAGGACTACCTCAGCTGTACAAGTAGCTTAAGATAAAGTCGGGAAACTTAATTTAAGTTTTTTTTAACCTTTTAAACTAATTTACTTATTTAGGTAATGATGATTAATTTTAGCTACTAATATTTACTATTGTAGTTATTATTATTATTATTAATATTACCACCTACATTATCTTATAATAACCATTTATTTGTATGTATCATTACTTAGCTGTGATTGCTTATCTTTATTTTCTTATATACTTATGTTTTTATGTAAAGTACAGAACGTGTGTACGTTTTAGTTTTGGCCAGCACTATAGTAAAGGAAGTAGAAGTAGAGATAATTAGTATGAACCTCTAAAATAATATGGCCAAATTAAAACAAGTAAATAATAATTTATAGTCTATGGATTTGATTTTACTCTACTAAATACTGGATACAAGTCTATGGTCTTTTTGTAAACAATAGAATAAATAATCACTCATTCATAATTTTATGACCTCTGTTAGTAAGGCTGTGGGCTAATCTTAGGATAAACGTGTCTGGTCACCTTTGGCATAGTAGTTAAAACTTGAGGTCGTGTATATAATTCAAGTTTCTCATTAGGTTTGCTAGTTTGAGAAAGACTGGAATGGATACAATTCCAGTAGGTACAATTCCAATTTTACACTAAGGTTGTTTGTTCGAGAAATTCTGTAATGGTTAACAATTCCGATTTTAGTAGGTATAATTTTAGTGGGTACAATCCCAATTTTTCGATAAGGTCACTTATTTGAGAAACACTGAAATGGTAACCATTCCAAATGGATACAATTCAGTTGTCTCACTGTCAGAGGATCTGGCTGCTGACCTAGAAGTCCCGGTTTGATACCCAGATGATACTGGGAGATTTTTCCCTAAAGGGGAATAACTCCCATGGTCACCAGGATTTGGTTAGTAAGGTTTAAGTTAGTTTATAATCTACATTGGTTTTACTTCGTTATATACACTATTATCATCCCTTCACCTCATCGGAACATTGAAAGAACATCCATAAAAAGTGCATACGAGTGATAGAACTTTCCTACAGTTGGGCGTCCTCTTGACTACGGTGCATTACTACTGGCTAATTTCCACAAACTGAGCTACAGATTGAGGTAGAACAAGCACGCCATTAGTATTATTTAAAATGTAAATTTAAATCGAGATAAGGGCCATAACATTATCTTAGAAGCTTATTAATAAAGCATAAGAAAATGTTTTGAATTTAAATATAATTGACTGAGACATTATAATATAATTTTATTTCATTATTTTAAAACAAATCAACTTAAATCACATATATTATTTCTTAATGATATTGACATGGTCATTAGCTGGTTCGACTGTATCAAAACAGCATTAAATAATTCCGATTATTGACGCTTTTTTTCAATAAGAATGAGCATTGAAAGAATTTTCCCTATGTATTAATTTGAAAATGGAATAATTTCAAAGATTACGTTAATCCTCTTTTTATCATTACGTTGAGTTGAGGGAAACCTAAAATAAATAAAATAACCTCTTGCTCAAATTACGCCCTATATTATAAACAAATTGTGCAAATAGTCTAACTTCTTAATTATCATATCCCCTATTATTTTATATAAATAACTTTTTATTATTATTTTATATTTATAAATTTAATAACGATTATATGGCTAGTAGATATAAATTTAAAATATCTAGGACTAGAACTGAATCCAATTAAACTATAAAAAAACAGGAACTTTTATTTTCATCTAACCAGAAGAAGAGGTGCAACCTTTAAAATGTTTGTTTATAGAACTGGAACAAGAACCATGGCCAATAAATATTTCGGTTCGACTCCCTGTTCTCAAGTCTTTACAAATGAACTTTCTCTTCTGCACCATTTGAAGACACAGAAACTTAAAAAAATAGTTACACAATAAAATTTCGGACCATCATATATCCAAATAAATAGACTACGAGTATAATATGTTTTTTCTGTGTAGTGCTCACATAATTATATAACTTAAAAAATATATTCTGAAAAATGAGTTCTATATATAGGAATTTGTAAGCCAAAAATCCGGAAATAGGTTCCCGTTTCTTGATAGTATTTTTTTAAGATGATTCCGTCTTGCTTCCGAAAACTTGTTAGCTTAAGCTACTTTTTAAGTTCATTTTCAGATGCTTCAGTAATCGAATGGCCTAAGGGCCCAGCCTAAAAACTCATTCGAATGAAAACAACTCTCTAATGCTTAATAATTCAAAGCAGGGGGATCACTGTTGTGATAAAGATGAGCTCTATTGCCTCGGATTTAAGATTCCAGAAATGTGTGCAGTGCATTCGTGTTTTAATGATTACCCGAAATTCTCCACGGTGACTATGGGGGGAAGCGGGGCAAAGTTTCTTGTTAATAAACAAATACAGTATGTCTCTCTTAGGACATAATGAAGATTTGTGCACAGTGTTTATCTGTGAAATCATTTTAAAATGGTAAAATGGTCAAAGCAATTTTCATCCAAATATAATTTAATATTTCAAAAATGTTCTCTTAAGGCATTACTCTCGCAATAGACTGAACTGCCATTGGTAGGAAAATCAGGGATCTAATTCTGGTCGAGTGTACTCAGATGGCTATTCCTAAATTATTTCCCATGATATATACACGAAAATATAAATACTTTATTATTATTATTAGCACCGCGTCTTACTACCCGTTCGGATTATACGCACTTAGGCTAATGTGTAATGGTAGGGTGATTGTGAGTTGAAATGAAGGACCTACAGTTTAACGTGGAATCCGAACTACGGTGGAGGCCTGGCATTCTTAATATATAAATACTGTCTCTCCATATTTTTTTTACACCGCGTCTTATTAGATGCATGAGCTATAGGACTACGCCTCTGTACTAAATACGTTAGTGTGTTAGGGATGAGGAAGGTTGAATTTAAAGGAAGTGAGCCTGCATTTGCGTTGAGAAAGTGTGGACAAATATTTTGTAAATAATATCCTTAGTACACCCGACCGGAATTCAATCCCGATCTCACCATCATTAGCAGGCCAGTCGATTGCTAGAGTGATACCTTAAACCATGTGATCACCAACCCTGATTTTCACTAAATTCTTTCAGCACTATACATAATCAATATGTAAACTTATGACTCGAACGGGTAGTTGAACGTTGTGAAAAAAAATAGTTATAATTTCGTGTTTAAGCCAATAGAGGGTTTAGTTCAAATCCGATTGGTCAATAACCAAGGAAACACTTGTGTGAATATATTTTCTCATCTTCAGAGCAGAAAGAATATTAGTGAAAAGTTGCTTTTATTGGTCACATATTTGTCACACTAAAATAAACTCTAATGTAAATTTTACTTACAAGGTTTTGGAAGTAAAGCTACGTATTATACTTTCATTATGTTTTGTAAGAATTTGGTTGTATCATATAATTTAGCTATAAAATAAAACTAAATTCGTCTACTCTCAATGTTTCCAACAAATCTCTAGATATATTAAGTCTTTTAAACTATTAATATATTTAAATTATTTAGAGGTATTGTTACAATGTGGGTGTTTTTTGTGTGTGCACATACAGAAGTGAGCTTGTCATGACAATGTGTGTCGCCATAGCTACGAATTCTACCTCGTAGGGGAGGAAAAAAAACTCTTTTTGTTAATTTGTTTTCAATATTTTATTCGTTTGGAATGACAATAAATTTGAAGAGAAAACACCAATATATTGTCAACTGATACCATATTTATAAATATAAAAATTCTCTTCTTTTCTTGTAGGAGAGAAAAACATTCGTACAAAGGATATATATTTTGGTATGAAACATTTTGTATCAATAATACTATTTTGTGAAATTCAATCTCGTAGGCGACCATACTTAAATTTAATTTACAATCGATGGATTTATTTTTCAGGTTATTTTATTGAATACTATTTTTAAAGAACAAAACTAAACTCTTTTTTTTTAGAAATCATAATACATACATTTTCATCTTTTGAATACTTTTGATGTTATATCAGTTTAAAATAAACTTTAATTAATTTAGTACATTTTAGCTTAATACATTATTTTTATTGTCTAACTTAAGGTAATAAATAATGATTTCAAATGGAATATATACCCCCGATCCCGTCCATATAACCCTTATTCTTTGTTTCTGTACGCTAATATTCTTATTCCTGCGAAATCCAAGTACTCTTCCCTTGAGTTAATGAGTATTTATGGACGTGTAAGGGTAGTAAATTGTTTCATTCCATTCTGTATCAAACTAACCCATCAAATCCAATTCGAAACATTCACCCACTACCTTATTGTGTATGTGGTTGGTATTGCGAACAAAGGAGTGAGGGTACAGTTCTGTAGAATTTTCCTTACCCTGCTAACAGTCCACAAACTGTCCCTGATATTCATTCCAATCTTGAAATAGGTTTTTCGCCTATGCCAAGGTAGTCCAACAATTTTAATTCCAAGGGCCAATTTTGTTTATCAATTTGCACAGCAGGCTAAAGATATATTACTTTTATTAATAACAAAAACTTAATGTAGGCCTACAAACAAGACTACAGTGGCCCCATGGCTTCTTTGGTGCTGACTGACAGCTCACAGCTGACTGCTGACGGCTTTGAAAAGCTACCAGACCAAATTATGAATCCCTACGCCGAGCCATATCATCTGCAAAAACGTGTGTTTAGCAGCTGTCACTTCTGACGTTCAAAATTTAGGTATATACCTAAATGTTGACTGTCGGAAGTCAGCTGTGAGCTGTCAGTCAGCACCAAAGAAGCCATGGGTCTACTGTACATAAACAATTATTTTCAATATTTATATATAAATTCTATTTTTGGTTGATTGAATCTCAAAGTTTACGGCCAAGAAAAAGTTTGTTACTTTCTAAAAATATATGTTATGAAATATACATGCGCACACATTTTCACAAAACCACTTAGTATCATAAATATAAGCTATATCTACACGTATTTTTACTAATCGAATAAATGCATGGTAAAATGCAGACTCGACTTTTTTAAATACACATTATCATTTGAATCATTAGCTATCCACATCTGCCACCAATGGTTTTCCTTTAATTCTTCTTCAGGATACTGTGAGGACCACATTTTCAGAGAGCGTGGGCTCCATTTAGCCCGTTGGCCGTCATTTGGACCTTAATGGCCTATGCCATGAACAATACCTACAGTAGCCCCATGGCTTCTTTGGTGCTGGCTGACAGCTGACAGCTAACTTCTGACAGTCAAAATGTAGGTATATACCTACATTTTGACTGTCAGAAGTGACAGCTGCTAAACATGTGTTTTTGCAGATCATATGGTTTGGCGTAGGAATACATAATTTGGTCCGGTAACTTTTCAAAGCTGTCAGTCAGCACCAAAGAAGCCATGAGGCTACTTTTTTTTTGTAGCCAATTTTAACGTTAATATACATATACCCTGATTTTGGTTGGAAGAACAGTAGAGAAATTCCAAACTTATTTATTTGAGGCCAATTTTGATAACATTTTCTTATATTAGTTGTGTTATTTGAAACGTATTGATAATATATATCAAATGTAACATCTGCAGATGACATGGCTTTATGTATGAATATATTAAAATGGTTTTAGTAACTTTAGTAACTAACTTCTACTGTTCTTCTTACCAAGATCATACTAGTCTAGTTGCTTCAGTATGTGTATACAACTATCCTAAAAGAAGATTTTTTTATATATAGCAGCACGTCTCGCTACTTGTTCGGGTTACCCACCTATGGACTAATCACACTAATGGTTTAGGGATTATAAAAGTTTGATTGAAGGGAAGTGCACCCAAATTTGCGTGGAAGGAGAGTGGAAAGCCATTTAGGTAGAACCACCCTCAGTACACCCGACTGAGATCGAGCCCCGATCTATCTTTCTTCGACAGTCTAGTTCAAAACGAGAGTAGCACGTTAAACCACGCGGCCACTGAAGTGGGTAACAAGATTTTCCTTGATAGCTCTCTTATAAGAGTATTTTCGTGCTAGGTAGAAAGTTCATGGTTCGATGCTTATGTTCATACTCCACTTAGATATTGTCACCTAGAAAATATGTTTTAATCACGAACATATTTTAACTTAAGATAATGAATTTTAAAGTTTTATGTGCGTTCAACTGTAAATAAGTGGGTTTTACAATTTCTTCTTTGTTCATTGTTTTGTCCGTACGTTGGTACGGTTTGATGGATTACATTGCTATTTATATGTTATATGTTATATGCTCATCATACCTCGAGGCAAGATCGTATTTTTAATCCTGGATCTAAAATTAAGAGCTAATATTGGCTATGATAGTTACATCAATGGGGTAAAATTATTATAAAAGGATTCTTGAAAATTAGAATATAGCTTTAGTATTTTTGTCAAACTGAGTCTCTTGAGTTTAATCAACACGATAAATAATAATGTATACTTTTTTACTGAAAAAAAGCGTAGTTTAATTACTTCAGATTATTTTAAAATTTTGTTCCAAATTATAAGAGAAAGTATGCACGATTATACCTTACCTTTTATTGTTGTATTAATAGGTTTTTCGTTCCATAGGTTTGGTTCCAGAACAGACGCGCGAAATGGAGGAAGCGGGAAAAAGCGATGGGTCGTGAGACTTCTAGTTTCATACACGGTGACCAACAAGGTAACACTTCTTAACATGGTTTAATTTTACCCACACCATTCGTCACACAGTCTAAGGTGTCCATATCGTAATATACTGGTTTACTAGTGACGATTAGATCAAGGTTAGACGCTTTTCTTGGGTTTCTCCTCCTCTCTCCACGCTAATGTTGGTGAAATTTACCTAAACTATCTTCCTAATCTCTACTATCTTTTAATTAAATAGTTAGGTAAGAGTCTTGGCGTTAAGGGAAATACTTTATTTTTAAATTATTTTTACAGACATTTGGGTTTTCAGCAGCCCTTGAATATAAATTGATATTAGCTTCTTCTTTGTTTAACAGGTCTGCCCGATTTTAGTGTGCACGCTCAGCTGGGTCTGCCTCATCTGCCCCCAGACCCTTTCTGGCCCGGCGCCGCTCTAGGTTTCGGCCCCATGTTCGGTTTGGGTGGTCTGCCCCCAAGCGCAGCGGCTGCTCTGGGTCTCCCTTGGAGTCCGGCAATCATGGGAGGCAATGGCAAAACGCCACCAGTAACCACTCCCCCTTCGTTCCACACTTTTCTTTCCCAGTACGTGTTGGCTGGTGGTGGACTGCCCATTCCCGCAGGCCTCGGGCTCGGTGGGCTGGGGGCTGCTTTCACCCTTCCCACCCAGCACCCACCACAGGCCCGGTCTGTGACCCCACCCCCACTGGACTTGGATTCTTCCAACCAAACTCACCCGCCTTCGAGAAGTCCTCCTACCCCCAGTCCACCTTCTTCGTCGTCGCCGTCAGAGACGAGGAAGAACAGCATCGAAGCACTGAGGCTTCGCGCCAAGGAGCACCAAGCGCTAATTCTCGGCCAGCAACACCCACGGCTGGGGGTGGCTGCAACTCCGACGTCGCCAACCAAGTCAGCGTCACAACGCCAGGTGCAAGCCAAGTCGTAGAGCGGTAGCGTCGCGCTTTCATTAGGGCTGTGAGTCTTGACAGCAAACATGGTATTCTCTCTCGTGTGTGAACTTCTTGTTTCTGGCAGTCATGCCAATAGTGTAGTTGGGGTGGAGTAGGGGGGTGCTGCTCCCTTAATGTTTACAGATGCTCCTCATCATTCCCTTACCTTTTCGACTGTATAAATGAATAGGGGTGATCCTGTACGAACAATTTATTTTAATACAATACTTTGAGTCTTCTAAAAACAAATATAATTTTATTCTTAAAAAGAACCTTTGTTTCCCTCTACATTTCAATGACGTATATCGATGAAGGGGTTAAAGTGAGCTCTATTTTTACTTTCACAGGAAAAGCCTTTTAGAAAATATAGATATATTTCTGCATTCAACATTGATAACAGTCAACTATTTTATTAGTGTAATTATATAGGTATTAATAATATATTTCCAAAGCATCAACCGCAGATCCCATTACTTGACGTATGAATACGTAAAAGTAGATATACTAACGTCCATAGCCGTCTTATAAGGTTCTTCCTATAAACATTTTTATTTATTGAATTGCTAGTGCAATTTTGAGTTTGGTGACCATCAAAAAAACTTTAAATAGTTAGTGTTAGCAAAATAGAGTTTTCCTAAAACTGCTCTTGCTTATGCCGCTTTATGGAGCCTCGCCCCTTACCTTTCTTATTACCATAATCCTTTACCCAATCAGTGCTTACGTGAACTAATCGTCATGCTCATCTGGTTTGGTTTGCCAGTGATGGGGAGGTCATGGTTTGAATCCCCACTACTTAGGATAGTTTTTACAACATGACCTTTAGTGTAATTAGTATGGATGGCCCAGATGGGTGGGGGATGGGATGTGAAAAACCAAACAGTCCTCCCTTCTGCTCCTCTAACTTATTTAAGACTATACCACTGAGTCATGACAATATTAAAACAACCAACCATCGTGGTGACGGGTAGTAGGGACTTTGAAGAATCCTTACTAATTATTTGGTTCCAGGTCACGTGTTATCACTTGAATAAAAAAATAGAGCTAATAAAATACTTATCTTTTTTAATAAGTTTAATCTAAGATTAGCCCCTCCCCTCTTCCAAGTAACGAAATATATTACAAACAATCATAAATGTGTCTCCTCTTGTCTCTCTTGTTATCGAAATAAACGTTTTTTATTATGAACACCCGGGTTGGCTATTTCTACTAGCTGCGGGAAACTTTGGTTATTGGTTCAACACTGATATACGAACTCCGGCCGTGGAAAGCGTGCCAGGTGTGTTTGAGCGCTGGAACTATTTAGGGTCGAGGGAGGGGAAGGGGAGGGGGGATCGGCCGAACGTTTTAATCATGTTTTGATTACATCACCGAGAGGTGACTAATCAAATTTGATGGTAATCAAGTCTCTATTAGCTGCAAGCATGTAATATACCACTGTTTACTTTTTTTACAAAGTTGGTTAACGAAGCTCGATGGTTGATTGGTGTAGTGGGAATAAGGTGTGACAAACATTTGTCCGATAATCTAATGGTTATTTCATTGATATATGACAAGGGATCGTGTCTTCATTAAATATATTGATTTAGTTGGGAAAATTACTAGTTTGACATGTGAATAGTGTGCCAGAAATATTTGACTTGAGGTCTTTGAAGGAAAATCTCCTCACCTGTGGTATTTCTAACAGGAATGGCCGTTTTGAAGCTTTTAAACACTAAAACAATCCTAAACTATCTTGGAATATTCTGTCGTGATCCTAATAAAATTGACTTTATTTATTGTTTGAAGAAGGATAAATCTATGTTTATAACAATTTACATATTCTTCAAAATTTCGACTTTTCACATGAAAGTTCTTCTAAAATGAACCAGTTTCAAATTTTCATAAGCCTTATTAAAATAATTAAATTTAAAACGTATGAATGTTTGGCTTCTTTTTTTTCCACTGCTTCTCACCACCTCGGGTACGCTTTATGCTAATATGATGGGTATAAGGAAGGTATAATTTAGAAGAAATGTTACCAAATTTGATTGGAGAAAGTGTAGGAATTCATTTAGAAAAAAAACCTTCAATACACTGTCCGGTATTCAAACCCAGACCTCCTCTTCATGAGCCAACTATACTAAACCGGCTTGCCATTTAGACCACGTGCTACTGGTGCAGTTAGAATACATATTTATTCCTTTCATCGTCATGGTGGTGTGAATCATATTAAAAAAAACTCCTTAAATAATATTGAGATTTTTGTATGTCTGCTATGCATCTCGGCACCCCGGCAAGCTGCCCGTTCAGAGCCCATCTCAGGCCTATTTAACTCATATATTAGGGCCACGATTACACTACGATCAAAACTCACATTGAAGTTTTGTTTTCTGACTTTTCACTAGACAAACTCACATTGAAGTTTTGTTTTCTGACTTTTCACTAGACAAACTCACATTGAAGTTTTGTTTTCTAACTTTTCACTAGACAACAGCTTAATTGGAATTAGTAATATAGTTATTTCACTTTCAAATAATTAGTTTTCTCTTCTATTGCTTATTATTAAATATGGTACAATTGTTTCGTTGTTCTCAGTTCAATTGTTTTCTAAAGAGGGCTCCAGGCTACCGAAATACAATGCGACGCAGGGTTTGAACTGTATTATCCACCTATCCATGTGGTGTGATGGGCTCTTAATACGGTGATGATTTAACGGATCGCTTCCGCATGAAAGTGTCATTTCGAACTCTCCTTCATATAGTCAGTTCAGTAAAATTAGATTATTGGCCATGCACAATAGTGTAGGAATACTATTATATCCAGGAAAAAGCTTAAAAAATTCAAACAAAACTGTTAAGGTCACAGAAAATAATCCAGTTTTCCTAGAAATGTTAGTGGTTTTCTTTGAAAAAAATTTATTAATCAAAAAATGAAAAATTAAGATCCAATGTCATTTTATAAATGGTACTAGTCAGTGGGGTGACGTGGAGGGCTTCCAGGGTGATCACCTTAAAACATGTATATTCTAACGAGTTTTTTTAGTATGTTTCTCTTTTTCACTCATTCGTTTATTCTGGTTTTTATACTATCGAAAATAAAAATAAGTAGGTTGTACTAAATTATTTATTGTTTCACAAAGCTTTCTAAACTATTTGTCAGAATTAATATATGAATGAAAGAAATGTTCCCTCAATGATAGAAAATACACTGTCACGACAAAAAAAAATAATCTTTAGGTAATTGAAGATAGTCATGGTATAATGGGCGTTTGAATCCATCTGGAGCTGATACCGAGTCTTCCAAGTCTTGCCTAGGCTAAGCACACACCCATGAAGGTAGGTTTTAATTTGTTGATACATTTTGGTCCTAGAAATTGACCTCTTTTACTTACACATTTAGACTTGTCTCTACCTCTTTGTGCATTGTTTTTCTTTGCCCTTAAAGGACGAATAAACTCATGATATTTTCTTCAGACTGTACCTGTAATATGTTCACCTCAATCAGTAGAGCACTCATAATAGAGTATTAACATACGTTTCGCTCTGAGGAGTGTAGAGCAGAGACTAGATCTTTTTTCCTGTGCATTGGCATATTTAATTCAGGCCCAGTTCTCCTCTAAATTATTCATCTTATCCTCGACATCTTCCTGTTTTTTTCCCATTATTATTACTAATTACTAATATTTTGGTAATATACGGTTGTGCTATGATCTTCTTTCTTAGCTACTGGTCCGCCCCGGGTATTTTATTTCCCCGGTACCCTTCGCCGCCCCCCAGCACCAGAACCACCTGATACAATGTTTGCAGAGCCCTGGGTCTGAGGGACGGCGATGAGCGTCCCCCTATCCTATTGGATGTAGCTTCTATTCTCCTCTAGCGACCCACTTTTTTGCATTACCCTATCCTAAACTAAACTAAACTATACTAATAACTACACCTACCTTACACAGCTAACTACAGCTAACTTACACCCTATTATACATACCCCTGTCCCTACTCCTAACCTACCACTACACTTATCACCTCTGTTAAGCACCCTGCTCAGGATCCGCTCACTACCCTTTCCGTTCTTTTCATCCCGATGTATTACATCTTCCTATCTTGATCATCTTCCATATCCATACCTCTTGGGATAGATCACTGACCATTGACCGCCGGTTACATCAGCTGGGTTCTCACCCAACTGGCTTCTGGGCAGTCTTCTTCACAAGCTCTGACTTCCATAAGCTGCTTTCTCTTCCACCTCCCTGTTCATTTATTTCTCACGCTCCATCTTTGTTACCGTTTACATCCCTCCCTTACCTTCCTTCTCCCCTTCCTGCTTCTGCTATTCTTCCCTCCACCTCCCTGACTACCTTCAGCCTTTCAATGTACCTCTCCTTCTCCCACTGGGAGATTCTTTTAGCGCTTATATTCAGATGTACCCATTTTTCCCTATCCCTTAACACATTCCCCGCCAATTCTCCTTGGATTTGTTCCTGATGCTCCCTCCTCAAGTCCTCGTACCTCGGGCACTCCAGTACTATATGGTCGGTGGTCGCAATTGCCTCACAATCACACTCCTCCGTCTCAACTAGTCCAAATCTGTGCAGGAATTCTCTATAGGGGCCTTTCCCGGACAGATAATGGATCAACCCCACAGAGGGTTGCAAATGGTCCATTCTCAACCTCTCAACCACGTCATTCAAGTACGAGTGCGTGCGACGTCCCGTCTCGCTATTATCCCAGCATGTCTGCCATTCTTCTAACAGGGCCACACTCATCCCAAGCCTAGAATTGACTCCCGGTCTCGTGAGGTTTTCAACCTTTGCCAGGTTGCTTTTTCTCAACCAGAATCTGGCCGCCCTTTCTCTTATAACTAGGTCTATGGGTATTTCTCCCAATATGAGAGTTAGCGCGTCTGCCGCTGTTCACTCTTATTAGTACACTCCTCTGAGTGCTCAGCACTCTAACCCGGGGTTTCTGGTTCTTTAACCTGTGTGCCTACGCGCTAACCCATACCCCATAATCGATACCATCAGAGCCTGGCTGTACATTTTTACGAGCTTCAGTGGCAACCTTAACTTATTTTGTCCGATGTTAATTATTTTATTCATTGTGGGGTTGGCCCTTGCACTAACCTGATCCATATGTACTTCGAAATTTCTTTTCTCATCCAACGTTATTCCTAGGTACCTATATGTTCTCACTCTCTCAATTTTGCGCCCTTCTACTCTTATAACTGGATTTCTTCCTCCTACTTCCCCTTTGAAAATCATAAATTTCGTTTTGGCCGCAGAGATACTTAACTTGACACTTCTACGCCAGTTGTTAAAGTGGCTGGCCACCCTTCTTGCGTTGGATTCCAACTCCACCCTAGATCTTCCTTTCATTGCTATCAAGATATTGTCTGCAAAAGCCACCACAGCCACTGTTTCTTCCAATTCCTTCAGCTCGTAAAGACCCTGCTCTAGCGCAACGTCCCAGAAAACTGGACCACTTACAGACCCCTGCGGGCAACCCTTTGATAACAATTTCTCCACTCTTTTTTCTTTCCCATCAATCGTCGCGAATCTGTTCCTGCAGTAGTCTCTGTAGCTATTATACAGGTTCTTTGGACATCTCAGCCTCCTTAGTCTCTCGAAGAGAGCAGGCCACCAGAGGTTATCGAAGGCCCCCGCAATATCCACAAATATACCTACCACATACTTAGCTCTCACACCATCTATCACCTCCATATACTTCAATATTGCGTCCTCCGTTGACCTGCTCTTTCTGAACCTGAACTGATTTAGATACATGCCCATTTCTAGCCGGTGTTTCAACAACCTGTTACATAATAGCCTCTCCTGGAGCTTCCCAGACACGTTGAACAAGCTTATTGGTCTGTAAGATTATGCCTCTACCAGATCTTTGTCCTCTCCTTTACTCAACAACACGACACTGCTCTGCTTCCAACAATTGGGAACCCTCCCCTGCTTTAGGCACTCGTTGTATAGGCCCACAAGAAGTGGTGCGATAACCCCCACCCCCTCCTGCAGAGCCTCCACCATGATTCCATCTGGCCCAGGTGCCTTTTTCATTTTCCCAATTTCCGTCACCACCTCCTGCTCACCAATTTCCTCCACCATAACCTCACACTCGTAGTGTCTTCCCATCTCTCACCTCTTCATTCGTTGCTCCCCATTGTCCGTCACCACGCTGTCATCTGGCAGTAGCGTATTGATCAGCAGGCTGGCAGAGTCCTCCCACCCGGGTGTAAAACCACCATCCTCTTTCCTCAGGGTAGAGATAGTCATAGGAGGTCTTACTTTCCCTGCGACAATCTTATAGGGAATACCCCATGGGTTGGTTCTTAGCTCTTCTCTTACATATCTTTCCCAACTCTCCATTTTCACATCCTTCATACCCTCTCAAAAGCCGCTTTTCTTTCTCTATAGATATTTAAAAGAAAATTCATCTCATCTACCCCTCTACTCCTCTGGTAATTCGATCTTGCTTTCCTCGCTCCTTTCCTCAGTTCCTCCAACCTCTCGTTCCACGGCTTGTTCCCAATTCTTGGTCTGTCCCTCACCAGTGGTATAGCCTGCCTCATCGCCACCTGTATCATACCGGTTAGCTCTTTTTCTTTCCGATCCACATCGTCACCTTCCTTCGTAACCTTTAATCTAACCAACTTCTCTCTATACCTCTCCCAGTTTGCCAATGCCATGTTAAATTTCACCTTCTCTGTCATCTCTCTCTCTTTCTCCCCCTTCTGTGCAATACTGAACACGATTAAGATGTGGTCACTCGATGTTAGATTTTCTAGCACCTTCCAATCCGTTATATTCCTACTTGCTTCTCGGTTACTTATCGTTACATCTATGTTGGTCAAGGAGGGGGTAGGGGGAGTACATATCACAGGTATAGTTTTAACAAACTCTGCTTACCATGACAACTTTCACGCCACGCCAACAGTACTATTTTATAATAATGTGCGTTGCCAACTATTAAAATATTTACCAAATTAATTGAGTGTGGTAATGAAGGTTACTTACGAAACACGCTTCCATATCATGGAAATAATATGTATAAAGGTGACGGTTAGGGAGGTAGAGAGAGGAGAATAATGTGGGATGGGTGGAGAATACGGGTAAAGGGGATGGACTAATTCATATTACCTAGTTTCAATTCTGGTATCCAGGTAATATCTTTTAAATTAAATAAATGGTATCGAACATATTTCACACACTTATATTTATAAATGTCAATATTACGATGAAAGTTGTGATATGTAAATAAAACAAATGTTTGAAATTTTTTTACAAAATGTGAACAATCATAATGATTAAACATTAGATTTAAACATTGTTATACATTTTATGAAATTAACGAATTATAAACCTCTGTGAAGTAGCTCTATAATTGTTTAGTAACACATTCCATGTATTATAGGTTTTAAATATAATTAGTACATTATTTGAATAACCTATTTCCAATATCAAAAGATTTTCCTGTATTTCTTACTGTCTCAATAAACTATAATATTTTTGTTTATGTAAATGTAAGAAACTTAAATAAACTCAGCTTCTACAAAGGGAACTGAAGCATGTTTAAGGTCATATGTCAAAGGAGAATTACTTAAAATACGGTGGTGTTATGACCTTAAGACAGTGATTGTAATAAAGAGTGGTTGAGGAAAGAAAATAGGTAACTTCCTCTCCCCTTTTGTAAACAAGGTATGTAAAGGACAATTAATAAAACCAACGACCATAGTTAGATTGAAAAACTAGATTAAACCAGAATATTGATAGCAAGATAAAATAAAATGAAACTATTCAGCTATAAAAAGAATGGTATTTATTTCTATTTGAAAATTATATAATTTGATCTCTCTTGATATGTTTGTGAACAAAAAAACCTGCTTTATTTAACATACTATAAGTATGTCACTATGTACTATACACTCCACTTATCCTGAAAGGTAGCATGACTTCCCTATTTTTTTCCACGCTGGTGCAATCTATATGATAGTCATATTGAAGCCTGTCAAGGTAAGATCTTAAGTTTCATCGTAAACGAATTGCAACCTCCGTCTAATCTGTATGTTAGCAGGCTTACCTTTCATTACTTCACTTGATTATGGCCTACAAGGAGGAAATTGACATTGATGGCCTAGTAATTATCAGAAAATAACCTATAAATAGACTTTAAATTTCTAGACAAAATGACTCAATGTTGACATAAATGACTTAAAAATTTAAACAAAAATATAGTAATGAATACATACGACTAAAACAAACAAGAATGTTTCTTATGGGAACTGAAAAAATACCAATCCAATGAAAAACCATTAACAACTAAACACTTTAATCTTGCTAAATATAATATTGCTTTACAAAATATAATGGTATCTGCTTTAGAGGAAAATAACAGCTCTTTCCTCCTAATGCAACTTTTACCAGCTTAGTCACAGTGTATTACCAGGAATGTGTTTTACAACTATACAAGCAAAGAGGATACAAAGTTCATGGCCTACATTATCTTCTCATTCTGACAACTGCGTGTTGGGAACATTAATTATGTCTGAGTATTTATTAAATATTTATAATATTTAAAATTAGACTTATTCAACATCAAAGCACGGACTTTATATAAAATGTATAGATATTATTGAAAAATGCATAAAAGTGACCCAAAATTGACGCAAACCAAAAAATTATGAACTACAAATTCAAAATGACAAATAATAGTATTTAAAAAAGGTTTCCACAATCAAAGGATCATAAACAGAATATATGTACACATTAGTATTGTTGGTTTTATGTGCATAATGATTAAAATGACATGTCATCAAATTTAGAGACCTGATTATGATGTAATGTATTAGTGCAATCCTTCAAGGTAATACTACTACTGGAATTAATTTAACTTAATCACCAATCATAGCTTATAATTATACGCTTTTAAGAATATTACTATCGATATTGAATTTACTTATGGCCTTAAACCTGAAGATTATATAATATTATTACATATTATTGTAACTTTAGTGTTTGCAAATGCAAATTCAAATAAAATATAGTCAAAAGCTCTTATCGTCTATCCTTTAAGGTGGAAATGTAGGAAACGTGAGAAAAGGTTAGTATTTTTGCAGTCTTTATAACAAAACTTATTTTTTTGCCAAAATAAAAAAATCATGTTTTTTTCAGAACTAACATAAGTTTAATTTTCTTCACATGGTGTTATCAACAGTTTTTGAATATATATCTTGAGTATAGCGGTATTAGATGGTAAAATTGTTAAATGAAGAGAAAAAGTTTAATCAAATTCTAGGATATTCTTGATAGATATTCAAGAACTGTTGAGGTCACCACGTAAATAAAATTAATCTCTATGTTTGTACTGGTGCAATATTTGATTTATTATTACCAAAAAAAGTTTTGCTATAAAAACTGCAAAAAATTGACCTTTTTTCGCGTTCCCTACATCCCCACCTTAAGGAAACCTTGACATTGAAATAAAAACATATATCCATATAGAAAATTATCGAAACACTTTTAACTAGGTCAATACTTTGGTAGAATGTTTAATTATTGAATTAAAATTGGCAAACAGATTTCATAGTTAAGTGCAAATATGCAGTGCATGTGATTGTTTATCAAAGCTGAGAAAGATTCAGGTATTTTTTCGTATTTTTGCAAAATTTAATAACTAAAAAATATTCTGAGCTATGAAATATCATATAACTCATAAAAAAAATCCAAAAATATAGTTTGATATAATTTTATGCATAAATTACTAAGACTCGCTTATATTCACTGACAACCATGTTAATAGTTACCTCAATATTTTTTGATGATTGTTATAATTAGTATTGTTAGTATTTTCGTTTTGCTAACTTAAGCCTTAATCACACTTTTTTTAGCAAATTTAATTGAAATTTTTTAACAAAATTTGTTAATTAAATACACAAATCTTCATTTTTATAAGAACTAAGCCTCATTTGCATACTCCGTAGGCTCTGTTAATCAGGTGATATCGTGTCAACTAATGGGAAGATTTAATAATTAGTCCAACCAAACTAATTAAAATAAAACAATCTCAGCAAATTCGATAAATATAAACATTTTTATCATTTAACATTTTGTTTGGTGCTTTCTCCTGTGTACTAGAGACTATGGAATAGGACATAGCACTATGTTACCGCGGTACCGATATCTTCTCACACACTATAGACATTACGAATACGGAGTATGTGGAGGGGTGTTGTAAAAACAAATATAATGAAAAGAGGTAAATTATGTTTCATTATGTAACCTATATGATTTATAACCTCTTTACAAATAAATATATAGGGAACATACATTCTCAATGAACAATATATTATTATAGTGCATTGTAAAATCTCTCTTTAAAACTAAATTATATGTGTAGAATTTAAAGTATTTTTTGGAATTAGTTTTAAAACAATTATTTTTAAAGATCCACTTTAGTAATAGTTTAGATACATTGTTATCTTCTAACATAATGGTAGAATAAAACATTTTATTTTCTGCCTGTAACGTGTCTTAAAAATTTTGTTATGTTTTTTAATTACACCAGTTTAGTATAAAATACATTTCTATAAGATATAATTTAAATGATAAAATATGATTTGTAAAATAAATATAAGCCTATTAATCTAAAATCATTAAAAATATTATTGCCACTCTAATATTTTTGTTACCTAAAGGAAAATATAAATATGCAAACAGACTGTCAAGATAGGAGGACATCAGGAAGGATTTAATAGTTTTAATTATAAAGGAGTGAAGCCCATTTACTCTGTATATTAGTTTAATTTGATAAAAAAATAGACAAAAGTTTTATTGAAAAATATATTATCACTAGCTATTTTATATTTATACAAGCGATAATTTAGAAATAACTGTGAACAACATATCGTTTACAGGGTTAGTGAGTTTAAGTATTTAAGTACAATTTTCACTAGCAATAATGATATTAAATTGGAAATAAGGAAAATAATATATTCGGGAAATGCATGCTATTACTCATTCAGTAAGTTGTTGACATCTCATGATTTCAATGAATATAAAACTCAAAACATATAAACCAAACATTTTACTGGTTATTCTTTATGGTTGTGAAACGTGGTCTCTTGCCGTACATGACGAAAACAAATCTAGGCTGCTCGAAAACAAGGTGTTTAGGAAGATATTTGGTCCAAAAAGGGATGAAGATAATAGGAAATGGAGGAGGTTACATAAGGAAGAATTATCATATACTCATCACAATGCATTGTTAGACTAATAAAGTTTCATGGATTATGGTGGGCAGAACATTTATCGTTAATGGGAGATTCTAGAACATTGTTCAAGCTACTGATTGACAAACGCAATGGGAAGATCCCTTTTGGGAGAGCTAGACGCAGATGGAAGGGTAACATTAAAATGGACCTGAAAGATGTAGGGTGTAAAGAGGTAGACTGGGTAGAACTAGCTCAAGATAGGTATATATAGTATACTGTTTTAATTGTGCGAATGATTTTCCGTGTTTATATTTCCATAGATTATTATAAAGTAAGTAATACATAATCCCATTTTGTGTGTAGTACATACAATTTATTATTGCAAAAAAAGTTACAAATTTAAATATAGTGTTTTTCGGGATGTGGATAGTATGTACTATAGGTGTACCGATTCAGTAAAACCGACTCCCGATACAGATACTGTCTACCGATTGTTTAAAATAATTGTTCATGCTACGATTATTTACACCGATTAGTCCCGATTATATATTAATACCTATTGGGAAATATGTTTTAAATAAAGATTATAATTAATGTAGTTTGGTAAAAAAAAAAAGCCTAGAAACACCCTACTGATATTTGAATCCCTTACCTGCCCCTTATCGGCAAACTGAACAAGACGTGTATTACATATTTGTCCAATGTCCACGTTTACAACGGTGCGGGCGCTAATGCTGTAACCGAAGCGTTTTGAAATAGACATCGCTTATTGCATCATGAAAAAGATTGCAATCAGCGTTTGATTACGGGATGATCAGTACCCCCCCATGTCCCCTTCGACCAAAATCCTGCACATTAACACTTATTAGTATGCATGTGTTGATGGAATCATGTTGACACAATTATTATACACTCGGTACACTATAGTGGGAATAATCGCTAACTACTTGCTGATAGATGGCGGTTCACTGGATTTAGAAGGAAGATTAATATTTTAAACTTTTGTTTGGGTGCTCCTATTAAATTGCAAGTCGTTTTTAAGTAATCCACATTTTATTAAATCTATGGCTAATATTGATTGAGCTCTTATTAACATCATTATTGAAAACTAGCTTTAAAATAACATAAATGCGCCTAAGATTTGATTTGAGAAACTAGGATTCTATTTTGTAGAATGTAATAAATCACATTTTAGCTGATTTTATATTATTTTTGAGCATCTTACCTTACTACCCGTTTGGTTTACACGCTTATATAATAATTACTCTGATGGTTTTAGGGATGAATAAGGCTATTTTTAGAACAAGTGTACCAGAATTTGCGTGGAGGAAGAGTAGAAAAATAACCTCAGTACACCCGACTGAGATGCGAACCTTTAACGCACCGTCATCAGTAGTCTTGTCTACTACAAGAGTAGCGCCTTAGATCATGCAACCACCGAAGTTGGTGATTTTGTATTAATAGCTAGCTTATGCTCAAAGCTTGGGGCCTGATAAAAAACACTATAGGCCTACATTTACTTTTCCCCTGGTTCAAAGTAATATGTTTATTAAATCATTAATATCTATATATATATATGTGTGTATTTAAGTTAATTGAGTTTAGTAACTAAGAGCCTGTGTCACCCCACTGATAACACCTAGCTTAGGTAGGCTACAGTAGCCCCGTGGCTCCTTTGGTGCTGACCGACAGCTCACAGCTGACTTCTGACAGTCAACATTTAGGTATATACCTAAATTTTGACTGTCAGAAGTGACAGCTGCTAAACACATGTTTTTACAGATCATATGGTTCGGCGTAGGAATACGTAATTTGGTCTGGTAACTTTTCAAAGCTTTTAGCTGTCATCTGTGAGCTGTCAGTCAGCACCAAAGAAGTCATGGGGCTACTGTATACAGGTTGAACCAGGTTGAACAGCAACGATCGTGTTGTGGTTTCTTCTAGTCTACTTTAGAAGACATTGGAAACAGTGAAACTGTTTACCATAGTTTGAAAAACAAATACAATTTTAAAACAATCATGCTAGAACTAAAAAAAACTACCAAATTGATCCTAATTTCGCTCTTGCTGATTTGAGAATGCAGAAAACCTTACTTGGGTCGATACTTTTCCGATTTAAGAGTTATCGTGTTTCTAATCTCACGTTCATCGGTCATTGAATCTTAGTTATTGATTGATTCTTAAAATTTATGCGATATTTTTTTATCATTTAGAGTATGGTATAGTTTGCCGTGAGAGATGCAGTATCAAGTTCGATTACCGTGTAAGTAGGCTTTTAACCGCTCTGTGGGAACATAACGTTGCCTTAGAGGTTGTCCACGCGTCGCACCTTCAATGAAATGATTAATTTTGATGATAGCTATTATGAAAGTGTTGAGTCAGTGGAAATCATAAACCTACTTAATTCTAATTATTAATCAGATTATGGTGACCATAGAAACAATTTATTTTTTGGGAAAAATACCAATGGTATCACCGAAAATCGATACCAGGACCTTTAAATCAGTTGTCACGGAACACTGACTAAGAGTTTGGTCAAAAAGAAAACTAAATATATATAATGAAGTGGACAGGACACCTGATGTATTTATAACCTAGTACATTTTGTTAACATAAACTTGTCGTGCATGTTTTTATTGGCTTATCAAACTAAAGCTCCAAAGTTCAAATCTTTGTTAAGCATATTTTTCGAATATATTATTTCTTTTACATGGAGCCTTTAAAAACGAACATTGATATAAAATCGAAAGAGTTACTAAACACGTGAGCATGGTTTTGCATTGCATTTGGACTGACAAGAACATACATAATACGCCACACTTTATTTCAACAATGAGAGGCTAACTTAAATTAATAGATACATTGTTATATCAAAGTTCTAGAATAAAAGTTTAAGGAAGTGACAATAAATAAGTGAGCTCATGTTCAGTTATTAATTTTAATCGATTGTAATTAGACTGTACACATTAATATTTATCAATGTACTAACTGTGTTTATTGAAATTGTGAATTAGATGAATTACATAGACTTGTAAATAAATACCTATAAGATAAAAGTGATAACAATAGTGGTGCCATCACACTAAACATCGACCCTATTTGCATTGTGGTTTGTTTTGTTTATCAACAATTGTAAAGTTTTTATCATCACAGTAAAGCTAAATATATATTATTTAAAGTGTTTCATTTACCTTTAACTAAATAGTATAACATCATAGTATTAAATTCATTCAGATAAAGTACTACAAAAATCTATTATGATTTGTAACTATGAAAAATTACCCTGGTTTAGTAGGATTTTTTTAAATTGTGTAGTTCAAAGCAAATTTAGCGATAATCTTCGATTTAAAAAACATTACTTACGCTAGTGGGCACGTGGACTAAACTACAATTTAGTATAGTCTGGTATGATGGTAGCAGAGAAGTTGGGTGAGAGTCATGGCCGTGTGTACTGAGGGTGGGTTTTTCCCAAATTGTTTCCCACTCTAACTCCAAGCAAATGCATGTAATGTACATTTACTCTAATTTTTACCTTTATTATTCCTAAGCAATTAGTCTAAATTGAATGCTAACAGCCCGGACTGGTAGTATGGCGTGGGGCAAACAATAAATAAGTTAAAAGTCCAATTAGAACAAATAAATCACCAAATGATTTTTGATAAGTTTCTTTAAGGAGGTTAGTTTTATTATTAGATTACATGTAGTCGCCATAGCGGATAACCGACAGAGAATGTGATCTTTGGTTGACACTTTTGATTAATAATATCAATACCTATCAGATACTACTACTATTATAGCAAAACAATATCAATACTCACGTGATACTTGGATGCCCTCTTTCCACTGTTTAAGTAGTAAATATTTGTTTAACAATGAGACAGTCAATTCATGTAATGCAAATATACTTTGTACTCACGATTGTTAATCTAAAAATGCTATACATAAATTATTATTATTATTATTAGCACCGCATCTTACTGCCCGTTCGGGTTATACGCACTTACGCTCATGTGTAATGATAGGGTGATTGTGAGATGAAATGGAGGACCTACAGTTTAACGTGGAATCCGAACCACAGTGGAGGCCTGGCATTCCCCACATTCACAAGATGTCTTGTCAGAGGTGAAGGAAGGGTTTGGTAATCAGATAAATCTTTGCGGGGACCGAGGATTGAACCCCGGCCGCCAGCACAGAAGTCTGACACCTTACCCCTAGACCGCCAGGTCACCTATACATAAATTAAAGCGTTTTTAAAAATGATACTGGGTACATTATTATTATTATTATTAAGCACCGCATATTACTACCCATTCGGTTTATACGCTTTAAGTTCTTATTACGCTAAAGGAATAGAAACTGGGAAGGTTTAATTAGGGGAAGTGAACCCGCATATGCGTGGAGGGAGAGTGGTAAACTATTTTGAAAAAAACCACTCCCAGTTCACCCGACCGAGATTCGAACCTGGATCTCCCCGTCCTCAACACGACAAGTGAGTTAGCCAACTACGCCACCGAGGCGGTTTGGTTGATACTAAGCACAGAACTTGCAAGGAACTCTGGACTGCTCATGAGTGACATTCCTCATCGACCATTGAGACGTGTGAGAACAAAGAGGCTGGCCTTCCATTTGTAGAGTGGCTACGTTGTTCAGGTAAGGTGTTAGGGGGTGGAAGAGAAGGGGGGCTACCAAACCCACTAAAGCCCTTCCTTCCACTAATTCACATCACTTTTTGCCCAAGGTAGGGGTCAGTTTTAAAATGATGTTATATTCACCATATATTAATTCAATTATTTATATTTATTAGTATATTCCTTGGTTTACAAATAATGACTACGTAACCAAGTTTTTTAATGAGTGTGTGGGTGTGTCTATTTTTAGTTATTAATAGGCAATATAGTGAAAATACCAAATTATATATCAAGAAACCAGTGAACTAGGTAGATAAAAAAACATAAATAAAAATAAACATAAAAATATCCCATATATAAGCAAATCCCCCGAAACTTCTCCCTCTAACCACAAATGCGAGGAGCTATCAAACATCATGAGCCATTCACCCTGAGAATAAAGGCACATATTCAACTACGTAACTAATTTTGCCCAGTTTGTTAGTCGGTAAGCAACAATACGGGACCCTTGGTCCAAATTATAGATCCTTAAAAAACAAATTATGGAAATGGCTTCCAAAATACCCCTTTCTTACCTGTGTCCTAGTCTTAGTATATTGCGGGATGACGAAAAAAGGTAAACTATGGAGAATAGCCCAAGGAGAATAATTCTTATAGGTTGGGAAAAAGACAATATGGAACACTTTTCCATATAATTTCCCGTATACTATTTTGTAATAAAATGAAAAAATTCTGAGATATTAGCAGGTTAAAACTTAAAACGCTATCCACAATGATGTCCTTAAAAGAACAAAATTTTATAACATTATTTTATCAATTTAATAATATATTTGATTTTATGTTTGACTTGAATTACTATTGAAGTTAAACAGATTTATTGTTCCCTACTTCGGTGACCTGGCGGTCTAGGGGTAAGGTGTCAGACTTCTATGCTGGTTACCGGGGTTCAATCCTTGGTCCTGGCAAAGATTTATCTGATTACCAAACCCTTCCTTCACCTCTGACAAGACATCTTGTGAATGTGGGGAATGCCAGGCCTCCACCGTGGTTCGGATTCCACGTTAAACTGTAGGTCCTCCATTTCATCTCACAATCACCCTACCATTACTCATTAGCGTAAGTGCGTATAACCCGAACGGGTAGTAAGACGCGGTGCTAATAATAATAATAATAATAATAATAATAATAATAATAACACTTTTAATTTTTAAATTAATTATTTTTCTAGATCTTGTCAGTAAAAATAGCCAGGAAAATCTCCTTAGTTGTTACCTAAGGACTATATTAATAACCAATACCCACAGGCTTACCGATAAGCTTTACAACTTATCAGTTAAGTCTTATTCTGAAAATTTAAAAATGACACCTGGACACGGGAATTTATCCCGAGACCTTTGGCTTGATTTGGGTTCGATTTCCGTGTTCAGGTGTCATTTTTCAATGTTCAGAATAGGATATCTAGATGGAGTAATCCTCACTAAAAAGCATAAATAATAGCTTTGGCTATTTGATTTTAATAAAGTTTTAATTTTTACTTACATCATGGAGCTTATAATATTATTTCGCAAACTTTACATGTTCATGTCTTTTTATCTGCATTTCTCCGATAATGATTATAAATTAAATTCTGTTTTCATTTCCTACTTTCCGTATCAGCCATTTTGAATAATAAAGAAAATGTGAAGAATCTCTGAAAAAATTCTATGTCAAAATGCACTTGCAAATTTGTCACAGATAATTCCAAAGAGATAGAATACTAAGGACCAAACATTAGACGCGAGCTGCGATGATAGCACAACTAAACCGCTTTCTTTGCTTCATACCAGTGATTATGGTGTTATTTATTAATAGGTATTTTTATTTTTACAAAATTATGTTGGCGATACTGAACATAGTATATTAAAATTTACTTACCCGTTTTTGATCCATGTTTACGTTGTGCTAGTTAAATTACTAGTCAGTGTTCAAATTCTGTTTAATGACTGTTTTAAAATTATCTAATATTGAACATGTAATCTTTAGTAAGATGAAATTAAATCTTTGATAATTTATCGAGGTTTTATCCTTCATTCGAAATTTTTCAAGTATGCGAAGGTTATTGTAAATGTCGAAGTCGAAGCTGAAGGAGATTTGACCTTCAACTTCAACTTCAACTTTCGAAGCTTCGCACACCATTACTAATTGATCATTTATGTTGGAGGATACTATCATAGCCTCGCTTATACGTGTAGTATATTAATTTAAATAATATTAGGATTTTGGTTAATAATTAATAATGAAGAGACGTTGTTTCATTGATTTTATTACGTAAATTTACACAACAAGCAATATCCACTACACGATCAACAAATAGGACTACAATTTTTTTTTAAACATTATAAGTTCCACGCCACTCCTCGCGTCTTTTTGCAAACTTAGGGGCATAAAGGTTTACCATAATACGAGTATTAATTGTGGTAGCTGCGGCTGATGTTGCACATAGAAAAGTGTGGTTTCATGTCTTCTTCACTTGACAAATGACAAGAGGGAATCAAAGAAATAGTTTCTTTCAATTTTAAATAATAATACTCATATTTATAAAACAATTTTCCACTCATCTTAATTCCTCTGTCTTATCACTCAGCCACGACTACCTAATTAGTGAAACCCATTTTGTTGGTTTTCTTAAACAAACATAGTGCTTAGCTATGGCATACAGGCGTACACTCGTTTACACTGAAAGGCAGTCATGCCTACAGTAGTCCCATGGCTTCTTTGGTGCTGACTGACAGCTCACAGCTGACTTCTGACAGTCAACATTTAGGTATAAACCTAAATTTTTACTGTCAGAAGTGACAGCCGCTAAACACATGTTTTCGCAGATCATATGGTTCGGCGTAGGGATACGTAATTTGGTCTGGTAACTTTTCAAAGCTTTTAAATGTCAGCTGTGAGCTGTCAGTCAGCACCAAAGAAGCCATGGGGCTACTTTAAATGAATTACACAATGATTCTATCTTATAAGCTATATCGTAGTAGTTTAGTTACAAGTAGTATTGACACATTACAGGGTTCGGGGCGTTGCACTAAATATATTGGGGGGTGGGGGG